>JANXJC010000026.1:25041387-25058101 GCA_027564655.1 Leptodon cayanensis | reverse complement strand
CATCTCAGAGACAAAGGCTTGAGATAAGCAGCCCACAATTCTTGAGATGAATGGCTTGAGAAGTCTCTCACACCTGGTAATCTTTGAGACAAACAGCTCAAGATAACAATTCAGTCTCTCACATGCTCCAGTAAGCAATTCTAAAAATTCTCTAATTCTGAAAAAAAAGTTTGCTAAAATAAGGTGGATGATGCCTAATATAATTTGATTATAAAATGACATAGCATTATCTGTGACACTGAGGGCCTGTACTGTTTTCCAGCATAGCTTCTGTATACCCTCATTTTTCAGCCAGTTTTGCATTGATAGTAATATAAAAAAGTATCAGTAAATAATGCAGCAGGGTTGGGCTGTTCTCACACACATACAATTTTCTCTCTACACTTCTCATCAAAGATACAAGAAGCCTCTGCTGTAGTGAGATCTCATTGTGAAGACCGTATTATTTTTATATATTTCAGCATATATACTAATATTCATTGAACAATATAGAGGAGGACTCCCGTACAAGTATTTGTAAAGTACCAGTGCTGGCATATCAGAAAGAGGTAAGGTGTGCTTTAGTAGATTGTGGGCAACTTTCTTGAAAATCAAATTGCTCAACTTGCAGTAAAAGTAAATCTTTCAAGAAAGAAAAGTAAGGTGCTAGGTAAAGTAACTTCTCTTTTGAAAATACATTGTTTTATTGCAACGTTGCAGTATTAACTGTAAGAGCAGGAGGATGGCAGACACTACACAGGGAGAGCGGCATCTGTGAGGCTTGGGGGAAGGTGCTAGAGAGCTCTGTAAAGTCAACCATTTCAGCATTGAACGCAAGTCACCTGAATTGATTCAGAAATCCCACATGGCAAAACAACCGCAGCTTGACAAACACAACCTTATGACAGGTTTGGAATAAAAAAATTCCAGGGCGAAATGAATTCTTCCCTCTGACTCAGCAGCTAGCTAACCCCTGGGGCATCTGTAAAATAAGCTTGAGGTACTTGCCTTGAAAATCGGACAAGCAGCTTTCTATTAGTTCATTCCCTCTAGTCTGGACAGAATGTTTGGGGGTTTTTTCAGCCCAAAGGATACAGAAGGTTACTGTGGCCTTATGGAGAGCAGGAAGAGATTGTAGACTTTAAGGGTGGGTCCCTGACTTGGGGACAAACAAGAAACAGCAGTAGGCTGACTGGTCAGTAGCCTGTTTTGTTCACCAGTGAACTTAAATTATTTGTTTCTTCCCTTGAGGATGATATTAGATTTACCACTGCGGTAAATCTCTCCCAAGTATTTCCATAATATTTTAGACATTTGTCTTGGTTTTGCTTTATGGCTGAAATTGATGACTTTTGTAATCAAGCAGTAATTTAAAAAATACCTGTGAAATTAGCTTTTGGAGGGGTGGGGAAGGTGTATTATTAAGACTTAGTCATAATTTATCTTTTAGGGAATTAAGAGCTTTGACTTCTGTACTCCAAATCATGTGAGGAAGGGTTTAGTTGGTAATTAGCACACATACGGAAACTTTTTTTTTCTCAGGCTTATCTTTTGAAGGAACTTGGCTATCGTTCTGCAATTTCTCTGGAGAGAAACTTCCGCTTGTAGTAAATGAGTAGACTATGTAGAAATTTCCGTACTGGGCAGTGAGATGAATGGTTGCTATATCTGGATGTACTTGATAGAATTTAATTTGCAAGACAGCAAATTGCTTTGAAATCCGTCTGTGTATTTATTGTCTTTTCAAACTTTCTGAAGGAAACGTAGGAAAAATTCAGAGTGAAATCTTCCGCAAATGAGCTCAGTGCGTGTCTGCAGGTGTTAGCTTTATCATTGCTGTGTATTCTAAAAGACAGACAAAAAAAATTCTTAAAAAAAAACATTTAAATTTTTGAGTTTTCTCCATATAATCCTTCTTTTGAGATTTTCACTGCCTTTACTGTACTGTTTTAGATCTCTTTAGAAAGCCACATCCAGCCTGGCTCACGCAGGCTGCATGAAGTGATCCTGGAGGCTTGAGATGGTCCACTTGCATTACTGAAAAGTATGTCAGTAGGTTTGAGGTAGCTTAATTCTATTTTATCAGTAGTATTGCACAGCATTTTAATAATCTTTCGATGTTTTTTTTTTAACCGAATATGAAAACCACATTTTTGTCTGCCAGCACTGGGAAATGTTCTCCTCCCAAGCCAGAGCTGTGGTCTCACCATCAGAGCCTGGAGGGAGTCTTTCTGCATGGCCTTTATCCAGTGTCAGTTGTTTCCTGCAGCAGCTGTGTGAATATGGCACCTCTTTGACACAGGAGAGTTTACTTCTTACCTGTACAGAAGATGAAAGCTACTGAAATCTTAAAATCCAAGATGTGAATTGCATTTTCTACCTTTCTCATTGTAGGAATTTTTATAGGAAAAGCCAGCAGACCCACTGAAGCTTTGTGTATGACTTTATTTTGGATGTTACTCCCTTAAGCCTTGTTGGCACAGCTACTTGGGGGAGGGGGAGAAGCTGTATCCAAGAAACCTCCGGATCCAAATGCAAAAATGCTGGAGCCATTCAGGCCTGTTCCTGCACTGAGTGATATTCCCTCACGTATACTTGGGGGCTGTGAGACTCCTCTGTTCCTCCCACTTTGGAATCTTGCTCTGGTTGATCCCATCTGTCATAGAAAACCATGTCAGGCAGGTTTACTTGTAAACATACTGTGTGCTTCTTTCTGTAGATTTCTTCCTACTTTATGAGTAAAAATATAAAAAACTGAGCAGGTTTCGGGGGGGGGGGAGGTGGAAAAAAAGTATGCTCTTTTGTTAACCCTAGAAGCTAGGGAGGATGTAGAGCCTTCACAAATAGCTGATGCTTTCTGGGAGATGCTGTCTTTGGTTGACATCCATGTCACCACTAGCACTTGAAGCATAGGACAACCTGCGAGAGTTCTCATCCTCCAGATCCAGCGGTCCTGCCTGTGGGCATCTGTTACTCCTGAAGCACTTTACTACATGCATGCTTGATGCAAGCCTGAAGAACGCATTTTGTTTGAACTTCCCGAGTTTACTGAGCAACTCAAATTGTTTTTGGTCTCTTGGTTAGTTATTCCTTTGCTGATTTTTGTTGTCTTTAGTTGATGAAAGCACAGAATACTAAGAGGGCCTTGGGCAGGTGCTCGGAAAACTCAACTGAACATGGCTTAGATCAATGATTCTTTTGACAATTGTGTTTTGAAGTCTTAGTTACTGGTATCTAAAGTTTTAAAATTAAAATTTCATTAGGTACCAAGACAAATGCTTCATGAAAATGTGTTGTGTCTACCTCATTAATGCATAATAGATTGGCAGTCTTCACATACTGACCTGTGACTCCATTAGCTGTGACACTGACATATGAATAAAGTGGAAAAAATGGTGGGAAATGTTCAAGAGTGGTTCTCATGAAAATATTACCTGTTTTATTTTTGCAAAAAGCAGAATCCAGTTGGTCCAAATGTTTATTAAATAGTGTTTTCTTATATGAGGAAGAGCATCTCCATGTACTTTTGCCTTGTCTTCTGATATTCCAGCATTTGTAAAAATGAGCATCAGTGGGTCAAAAGTTTTCTCTTTTAAGATGTGAGCTTTATGGGTGCATTGATTAGAAAATCTTTCTCGTCATTAATGTTGCACGTTCTCCATGATACTAACATGCTTGTTTGTGTTAGAAACCTAAGCAAACTGCTGCTTTCCAAATACAGAATATTGATCGTGTTTGCTTTTTCAAAGACCATTTATAAATTTAATCTCTGTTCCTGATAGTGGGCCTGTATTACTGCTAATTCCAATTTATGGTCCATCATTCCATCAACCAACAGAATTTCTTCTTCCTCAGTTTGAATTTCTCAGTAGCCTCTATGTCCTCTTTTTCCGTGTTGTGTGTATTTTTTTCTTAAAGCCTTCTACACGAATTGTGACTTTTGCTTAGTTACCTGACACATTTATGTGTCCCAGTCTATCTAAATTTTTGCTCGTTGTTAGTTTTGCTCATTTTTCTTATTTCGGAATAATTAATTTCTTTTAAAGAACTAGAGGGAATTGTTGCATATCTTTTTGAGACTTCCTCTGCTTACATAACTTAATCAGGTTAAAATCAGTGATCTATAAGGCATCCCCACATTCCAGTCCAGTAACTTAATAATCATTGTCTAAATGAAAGTCTAAATAGTTGTCTTGCTGTATGCTTTCATTTTCTGTTTAAAAATTAATCTTATAATTTAAGAACCTTCTCATGTTTTCCTTTCTAGAGGTGTCCTGCAATTAGTAATAGCTCCCAAAACATTTTTCTGGAAGAAAATTTTCTACCAGGGAAAAAGTTTCTTTAAAGTATCTCCTTGGCAAAATAAGTTTTCTTTATTCTATTCCATCGTTTAGTTCATGATATTTCTTCTGGATAATCTGTGGTGATCTCTAAAAAGTTTTGGATTCATTCAGTTTAAGGTACAAAACTAAGAGGAAAACCTGTTTTTCAACCTGGATTGTGAGAAATACATATTTATTAATGAGTAATCACTCTAAATAAGTGTCTTTATTCCTTGCCATTTTCCTGAAAAATCTCATATTTGTTGTGGAATGTGTGTATGCACATGATTTCAGATACACTTGGAGCCTGGACTGTTCTGTTGGTTTGTCTTAAATCTCAGCTCGACAGATTTTCCATTTTTCAGGAGAGGATCCATACCGCTTCCTGGTCACTGCCCGATGTGGAGGTCATGCATATTGATGACCTGATTTGGTCTGTAAAGCCATGATGCTGCATAATACATCAACAGAACTTACTGGTTCCAGAAAGAAAACACCTGCTTGATACTACCTTTGTATTGTAGTCTCCTACAGTCGAACACCATTCAAAACACCAGGATATCAATAAGAGGTTGAAGAAAATGAAGTGTAAGACTTAGTAGCCATTCAAGCCATTCTTTCCAACAAAGCATGGAGAATCAGTGGCCATGAATGCTACAAAGACATGATCTGCTTCATTTCATAAATAGTTAAGAACACTATTGTGAATTTTAGAATAACTTGTAGAGACAAGTTTGACAAATCAGGTGTTGTAAGGGGATTATTGATACTATTCTGCACTTGTCACAGTTCAACCTCTTAGTGCACATTTCCCTTTTTACCGCAAAACAAGAAGCTCTTTAGAATTCTCTATATTAAATGTCCGTTTAACACTTAATATAATATACTTTGCATGGAACAAAGACTATGGGTCTGCATGTGACATTCCAAACAATATTATCGGTGACCTTCTCTTTTTATGTAGATTTCACATTGTCGTTTGTGTACTCTTTATTCTCCAAAAAACACATGTCAGCACTTAAAGTGGGGAAAAAACCTCAGGTATATGGTTTAGGTCTTGCCTCACTGTCTCTTCTGTTAGATGAAAAATTAAAATGCCTTGTATTGAAATATTTGTCCATTTGAAAAGAATTTTAAATGGCAGCCTTTTAAAAATGCAAAGCTATCTGCTACAGGTTTTATGGAATTCTTTAGGTTAAAATAATATTTCTCTAAGAACAGAGGTGGACTGTCAGCTTCTATTTTCAGTGAAAACATCTAGTTCCTTATAAAGGGGTTGCTAAGCTTAGAATTACGCTGTTTCTACAAAGAAAGCCCTTCATAAAGAAGCTATTTTTTTTGCTGAACTGATGCAAGCAAATTTCTCTTAGCCTGCTTTTAGCTGTTATTTTTCTTTCCAATTACTGTGCTCATAAGCATTCACTGCCTGGAATTTTGATACATGTAAGTGCTCTACTTTCAGATGAAAAACTTTATTCTTACAAGCTGTTCATTTTTACTTGGTCTTTTGGTTTTAGTGAACCAGGTAGTGTATCTTTCAGTCTGTGGAGTTATCTGTGAGCTGCTTCTGTGTACATCACTGTTTTCTCTACTGTAGTTTGTGTTTTGTTTTGTTTTGTTTTTTCCTAACAGCATCAGCATTTCAGCTTTTTTCAGATTCCACAAGAAGTGCAATTTCTTTTTTCTAACACATTCAATCTAGACAGTCGTACTTCCCAATATCTGCTTTTTTCTTTCCTGTTATTTAAGAGGGCAGGCTAGTCACAACTCAATGCTTTAAAAATAAACAAAGTGGAAACTTTGGGCCTCTAAGGTAGTAGCAATAGCAGCAGTGAGTCATAAGTACATACCAGCAATACGCTACCTAGTCTTTTCCACCTCTGTTTGGATTCCTTTTTCAGGCATGTCTTTTCACGTATCTTGTCCTGGGTATAGAAGAGGAAGGCTTTTTTTTATTTCCTAGCTATCCATACCAATATGCCTCACACACGTCACTATTCATCTCAGAGTTGTTGAAGTCTGGCTTTATGTAACCCCTCTAATACAAATACTTTGTACCTATTTCTTTTAAACCTTAGGAATCACTTGGGAGAAAGGAGTGGGATACACTTATGCTGTATTTTCAAACATGTGAAAAATTACCACTAAAGTGAGGCATACAGTTTACAGTAAAAGAGCCCACATCCTATTCATATTTCATTTTAAAACAAAACAAAATGTATTTTAATGACCATTTGTTTCATTCTAGTTCTCATGCCCTTCCTTCCCTTGATCAAAAACTGGTTCTTACATCCAAGGGGATGGGTAGCAGGACTACCCCTGCCATGTTTCTGGGGTGCAGTAGGAGAGGAGATGGCTGAAAGGCAAGGGGAGGTGGACCTGAAAATGGATTGGAACAACGCGTCTGGGTCAGGTATGTAGTGAGAACGCTCTTGAGAAAAATTGGAATGGAGAGCAGGCAGTGGTGGTGGGTTAGGCAGTTCATAGGTCAGGAATGAAGGTGGTGTCATCGCCTTACGTTGTCCCTCTTTCAGTCACAGTCATGACTGCCTCTTCCTTTCCTGGGACCCTTGCTGAGTAATGGAGCTCTATTTCTACTCTTATTTTAGAATCAGGATAATTTTGGGTGGAAGATATTCCTGGAGGTCATCTGGTCCAACCTCCTGGTCAAAGCTGGGCTGACTTTAAAGTTCAGTGAGGTTGGTGAGGCCCTCATCCTTTTTAAGTTTGGAAAATCTTGGAGCATGGAGATTCCCAAACCTCTGTGGGGCTGTTCCAGCGTTTGACCGCCCTTGTGAAAAACACGTCCTCATTCTCACAGCTGTTTGATAGCCCAGGCCCTACCCAAGCCACCTCTTTGGCCATTTACCCCCCTCCTTTTTCACAGTCCCCCGGTAATGGCTGTGCCTTCCTTTCCGCGCTTTGTTCTGTTCCTGCCCTCGTTCTCGGCTTTTGGGCTGGTATCATTTCCTCAGGGGTGGGAAATGCATCCTGGTTTGCAAACCACTGGTGGAGATTTCTGTGCAGAGATCTACAAGCTGTCAATATGCCTATGAATGCTCTGGGTGTGTGTTGTGGTTTCTTTGTTGTTGGTTGGTTGGTGTTTTTTTGTTTTTTTTTTTTTGTTCTGTTTTTTTTTTTTTTTTTAAATCCCCAAAGCTTTTCTAGGTAAGAAGGCAAATATTTGGTGGATGAGCATCACCTATCATCCCTTCCTTAAATTTTCTAGCACACCATAAACAGGTCAAAAGCCATTTGTCTCTTAACTTTCTTTTGTCTTCTATTTGCATTTATGCACTTTCTCAGTTAGCCCTGCATTTGTTCTGGAACCTTCAATTTAAAAAAAAATCCTTTGTATTCCAACATAACACTGCTTCTTTACCTAATGAGCATGTTCTCTGTTACAATCAAAAGGCCATAATTTAGGGAAAAACAGCAATCACTGAATTGTCTGAGAATGATACTCTGGAGAGTGTAATTAAAAAGAAAATGTTTGTTTAAAAAAGTGACCCATACAGAAATAAAGGTATGTAGAATTTCATTCTTTGTTTTATCCTGAAGTTCAGCTAGTTAATTCAGCTGATTAAGTTTTCTACAATTCAACTAGTTTATCTGGTTTTCAAATGTTAGGCAGAGAAAGGTAACTCATAAGAGTTACTCCTTTCTTCTGTGAGAGTTCAAGGAAATGTTTGATTGCATTTTCTGCACAGTAACTAGAGTGGTTTTTTTACTATATGTGACTCCATGTATTTTTTAGGTAGTGATGTTTCTTAGAAGTTATTATTACTTTTCATATTTCTTAGATCATGTTACCTTAATTTTACTGAGGGTAGGGTTTCCATTGTTTAAAAAAAAAGCTCGTTTAACCCACTGTACAACAATTAAAATACATAACATTGTATGTATGCTGTAAAAATGCCTGAATATACTTTTACAGGAGCGGCATGTCATCCTTTCTGTTCTAGAGCAGTCCCTGACCCCAGTGATCCAGATTTTACACTTGACACTTAGCAGTTTATTAGACGGATGTAAGGTAAACTGGGCAGACCTTCTTGGCTACTAAAGCTGTTTGTCTTAGACCGACGATTACTTTAAAGGGCACAGTAGATGTGTTCTTAACTATTTTTAAAAACTATACTCCCTTCTTCCTCTTTTCAACCTTGGAAGTTATGCTTTCAGACCTGTACAAACCAGAACGTGTTGACAGCTATAAAACCCCCCAAAAACAGAGAGAGAATGTTTAAGTCAAATCTACCGTAAATGATTATTCAGTATAAGACCCTAAATGCACAGTAGTCGACTTGTTCAGTTTCATACAGATAAAAGGCCTTTTATCAGCCAGTCCTGCCTACTCTCCCAAGAAGGGAGGGAGAAAGGAAGCATAAGGTTACTCAGGCCAGTGCAGGAGAGGAGTCTAAATGGCAGCTACAAGTTAATAAAAGATGTACTGCTAATCTGACGAATATATGCTAGCAGCAAAGAAGTCTGTCTATATGATCTAGGCAAGAGAGTGTGTGCTGCTGTTTGTATGGCTTACTCCTTCAGTAAATATATATAAGTAAAAGGGTAGGGTGTTTCTCGCACGTGTTAGGGAAATAAGTCTTATTCTTCATGTCCACTGCAGGCTCTGGAGCTACACCTGTGCAACTGTGTCATTGACTTGCATGCTTTATGATAAAGACATGGTATATTTATAAACTGTAGATGAGAAACTTTTACATCTTCTTATTTGTTACCAGTAATATGTAAGCTGTCATTTAAAAAGAAAGTGATTTGCCCATATTTAAAGGAACTGTTGCAAAACATGAACAAAAGTAGGTATCACATCAGCTTTTAGATCCTAGGGAGCTATTTCTGATAGTTCACCAAAAAAGAGCTGTTGCCTCAAACACTTATTGTTATATGGTCAGGTTTGCGTGGCCAGTGGTGAAGCTCACCTCAGCTGGGTCATTCCCTTACACATTGTTTTAGAAGGAATAAATAACAGTACCTTAAAAGCATGGTGCTCTAGTGTTTTGTCGATGCAGTGCCAAAGATCTTGAAAAGACGCCAGTTTAGAACTGTTTGGGTTTTTTTAAATAAAATATTAAAATAGTGTTTTGTTTAGGATTTTTTTTTTTTTAATACAAACCAAACACTGATGAGGGAGCATACTGTCCAGCCAGATTCTGGAAAAAATAAGTGGCCTGGTGTACAGTCCATATAGAAGATGTGCTCCACTTGTTTACTGGATTGGCACTATCACTGAAATAATAATACTACTTAAACAAAACCCCCTGAGGTGTTGTCTAGAGCACTCAGTGAAATTTCAGTGTAAGTCAACAGTTGTTTGCTACTTGGGTAAAAGGTTTTGACCAAATCATGAAATTTTGGGCAAATTCAACAGAACTGTTACTTGCCTTAGCTGTAAAAAAATGGGATAGATGTAAGCATGTTCTTGAAGTACAATACCGAATTGAAGCCAAAATGGGGAAGAAATTTGTATTATGGCATCCATTCTAATTACATAAAAATCATGTATGTGAAAGAATCTCCTAAATACAAGTATGAAATAGAGAAAACACACTGTGGGTTAGTCTCTCTTTTCATTTTCAATGAAAGTGGCATGGTGGTTATTTTCTTAATGTCTGAAACTTGTGACTTATCTTTGTTTAGTAGTGTTCATTGGTTTGTATCCTATTAGTTGCAGCAGTGTACTGGAGAAACTGGATAATAATTTTTCAGTATTTTCCATGAAAAATAAAGTTAGTGTGTGCAATAAGCTTTATATTGGGAAGTTTCCATGTATATTAAAATAATTAGCTCTGTATTTCTGTTGTATTGAGCAAACATTTTAAAATACGGTTTGACTGGTAAGTTAGTGACATCATCAGTAAATGTGAATGTCACGCATGAAGTGGAAATCTAGTGGAAGTATAGTGCAGGAAAAAATCCTTAACATTGATTTGTATTTTAATTTATATATGTAAAACATTCCTTTCAGTCACCAAAATCGTTTTGATGATTGTATAGACTTATTCCTTCTATCCCTTTTTGATTTTTGTAATATTATTCTGTATTTTCTGCTTGACAGATATTCCTACTGCTGTTCATTTCACTAGCAATATACTTAATACTCTGCCTTTTTCAGTTTAAAGGGTAGTTTGTCATGTTTTCAAAAAGAATAGAAGCATATTTCATACTGGTTGGAAACAGAAACTAATTGAGTAGGAGGAAGCCTGCACATTTATGAAAAAAATCTCAGCACTGGTTTTCTTAGCTCTGATTGTGTGCAAATGTGGCTCAAAGCTTTTTTTTTACCTTCACAAACCATAAAGAGGTAATTTAAATTAAAAAAATAGTAAGGTCTGGTCACATTTTTTTTTTGAGATACGAAATTGTGAGCTACTAGGTTTCCTGGATTTATTTCTATTCAGGATGCCAAGTACATCTGTGTTGCTTTTTGATTTGTCTATCCAAATAGGCTAGTGAGAAATTAGCATTTTTCCTATCAAATTATTTTTCTTCTGTTTGTAGTAGTGTCTTGAAAGACATTTTCTGTCTGGTGTTGGTTTTCTGTTTCTGTTTTTCCTGATAATTTCTGTTCACTTAAGGTAGAGCAAAGCATCTGTATGAATGCCCTCCAGTAAATGTGGTTGGGGTTTCTGAGTAGGATCGCTTTTTCTGTGTGTTCATAAAGGTATCTTCTTCTGGATAAGAAGGATAATTCCTGTAAAACTAAGCTACATCTTCCATAGAGAGGTTCATATATGTAAAAGGAAAGAGTAAATAAACATCCCTTTTTTTAAAAGATCATCATTCACCTCTACTCTTACGTCTAAAGTCTGAGAAGTGAAGATACGCTACAACTAATCCTGCCATGTTCTGCTTCAGTTTTCTTTGCCACCAAGCACACCACCATGACCAACTTAGTTATTCCTCATAGTCAGGAACAAAAGGTTTCGTCCCAATTGATGGCCAAGGGAAGGCTCTCAAAAGGACATGAGGATCAAAAATCAAAAGTTCCTTTAAACACAGCTTTCCATTTTATTCCTTCATGTTGTATGCTTTTAGATAAAAGACATGGCATCAGCATGAAGATTTCTGTTCATCAGCTACCTAATGCTTGCTTTCTCTTAAAGGGGTTTGTGTAGAGACAAGCAGCTGAAATCTATGAAAATGTTTATTTCTGATCATTCTTTTAGCCTACAGATAGCACATTAGATCTTGTATCTCCTCCATTTAGAAGCAAAATCCCCCCCATAGTGGCCTTGACAGCAACAAAAAAAGCTCAAGAAATTTGAATCTAGGTGCAGACGACTTCTGGAAAGTCTCATGCAGAAGGCTTTCGGATGAAGGCACCACCATGAGTTCTTAGAAATATCTTTAAGAAATACCAAGACATTTCTAAAACTACACCCTGTCACTTTTTCTTTTTTTCTTTTTTTTTTTTGCAAAGAGATGTACCTATTACCTCGGGGCTATTTCAGGGAATTTTACGCTGTGTGAGATCTGCCCTGTTACCATTTTGGTTTTGTAAATTGAAAAAGCTATTTCTTAATAGGAACCAGAAGGGCTCATCCAACATGTAAGTTTGATGGCTGAACCAGCTTTCCTTGGGAAGAGGGATTTGGGAATCACCTTGCAGTCTTGCCTAGTAACAGTTGCACAAAACAGACAGAGTCATACTTTGCAAAAACCTATTTTTACTAATGTCGATAGCTCACTCCTATAGAGGTAGATTTTTTTCAATAGAAAAAGAACAAAAAATAACATCATATTGATTATCTGGAGTAAAAATACATCTCCTTTGCCTCTAAATAGTAAAGAAATTAGGGTTCTTGACTTCAAAGCTGATTTCATTTCCTTTGTTGCAATAATTACATACCAAATAAAGGTAAGAATTATGGTTTCAGGGGATTTTTTTTCCTTATTTTCTTAACAATAGGGCTTTTTCAATGATGGAAGTCTTGGGTTACCTCCTCTCCCATCCCCTTCTTTCAGTCTAAGCTGAGTTTTTCTGTAGGTGGTTATGTGGACTGGGTTATAAATGCTGTTGTACCCAGGTTATCAGAACGGCCACTAGTTAGTTTGCTGTGGCTAAGATATGATTTCAGGTGTTTAAAACCATGACCAGAGGCTACTGATAGGATCAGAGAGATTTTTCTACCATTTGAAAAAGACAGAGTAAACCCAACCTTGAAATAAAAAGAGCTAGTGCATTCTTCACCCAGTCACTTTCATCCCTTTATTCTCCAAGAAATGTTTATACACTCCATTGGTGTGTATCTCTGTACTAGATGTGTTTAATCAGCCCTCTCTGAGTGCAGGAAGTGTAGTTTAAATCAAAGATCCTTTTTTTCCTTCTTTCTGATATCAGGCTGCAACACAGGAATTGATAGCTTTGGCATTATTGAGGTGCTCTGGGAGAACTGCCTCTCTGCCGAAGAAAACAGGTTCATTGGTTTGCCAAATGGTAAACTAAAATAAATAGCATTTGTACAGCATTAATGTACATAACACTCCATTGATTCTGGGGTGCTTCTATTTTGATTTTTTCTATATTTTACCTCTCTGAGGTTTTTTTTTTTAAGCAAACTGTACTGCCAGCTGTCTCTACACTCAAAATTATACTGTCACCGGTTCCATAAACACAATAGAAAACCAGTTTTATATCAAATTCCTTTCACTGCATAAATGGTCAGTGGAGCTGGTAACCAAGTTACTAAAGAATCAAAAGCAGAGTAGCTTTTAATTAAATATCATTTGGCAAGGTGCCCAGAAATTTCAGTCTTGTAGTAGTGGAGAATGAAGAACAAAATGAAGAACTGCCACTGCTGCCTTTCAGAGTGTCTGGAAGATGTATTTGCTTGTATGTGCAGATACACTACCAAATACTAATACTAATAAAAATACAAATATATTAGCCAAATACACAGAGCAACTACCATGTGAGGATGACGTCGTGTACATGTTTTTCATAATCTCAATACTGATTGTGATCAAATTTCACAGAGCGTCATATTAGCAAAAGAATGGGATACAAAAATAAATGAAGAAAAATCATGCATGGTTTTAGGACGTTGTTTAAAGGTGAGAAGCAATTTAGTCCCATTAATTGCCCCTCATTTACATCAATATCACATGATACCAGAACATTTTTTAATCATCCCTGCTTGCATGTGGACTCATTAAATCCTTCATGTACTGCTGCTAAGGTTGTTTTATGTATGTATGTATTTAGGTGGTGGTGGTGGTTGTTATAGTCTTTGTTTTTATGATGCTTGATTTTTCTGAAAGCTTTTCCAGAGCTGATTCAGTTTTTGGTCATCCCTGAGTTTTCTTGCCCACACATTGAATATCTCGGTGAGTGAGCAGATGGTTCAGTGAATCCTGTTTTGTTATATTCAAGTGTACAGTGTCGTGATTTCAGTCCTGTCTTAAGTAGACCTTCCCTGCCTTTAACCATCACTGTATTTGCTTTTAATTTCCAGATCTGCCCTTTTGTCTTTCCTTTCTCAAACAAATTAGATTCTAATTTGGAAAACAGTGAGATATCATCTTCCTTAGTGATCATTTTTTCTTATTTCACATATGTTTTGATTCATTTTTGCTTCTTTATTATTACCAGAATGTCTTTCTCAGTTGTCAAAGTACTAACATCCCTTATATAGCAACTGAAATGACTTGAACTAAAACTTTCTTTCAATGTTCATGGAAATATTTGATACAGATCCCTGTGCTTTGCTTCTACGCACAAGTGTTTTTCTGTCCTTTACCGTATGATAGTGAAGCTCCTTGTTTGTGAAGCTCTAAACTGTCGTGCCCTTGTGTATTAGCTTGCCTCTGGTTTTAGTTCACTTCTGTCAATCTCTCGACTATTTTGCATTCAGTGATACTGTTCTGTGCCCATAAAACACTGCCTAATTTCTGCATCTGCCAGGTCAAAACATACTCTGATTACCCTGGTTATTGGTGGTTTTATTTGTGTTGTAAGGGCTTCCAGGTAGGAAATCTGTTTCCCTCTGTGTTTGTACACCACTATGTAAATTTGCGACAATGTATAAGTGTTTTCTAATGACCTACCCCTGTAGAAGTTAATTAAGTCACATAAGAGCTGAGTTTGATGTCTTGTGTTCAGAAACATACCATTTATTTAAAGGAGTCAAAATGAAAAACGTGATGAAGAAAGATTTGAGTGGAGAGATGAGACCAGACTGCAAATTGGAAGCTTGCCCTAGGCTAAATAAAAGTTGTTCTTTTAAAATCTATTATCTAGCAATGCTGATTTCAATATGAATGCAGTTCACTTTGGTTCTGATTCTATTTCAGATATCTTAAAAACATATATTGTTGGCTTTTCTTAGCAGAAATTTGTTCTTGATGCATTTGCTTAAAACAAGGCTTCTGAAAGCCCATCTGCATTTTCCAGTCTCTATATACAGTACTCTCTTCTTTTTGGCTTCAAGCATTCATGTGAAGAGCATTTTCCTTTGCAGAAACTTTGAATTTTAGGCACACGTTGGCCAGTGTGTAAAATACAGTACCAAATGAAGTTAGTTTTATTTCTCTAAGTGATCTATTTAATTTCCCTGCTTTATCTCAGTTTTAAAGCTTTATTCACATCTTTGTGTCTGGGATTAATTTGACTTGGCACACTGCAATGTCTCTGTCTCCCAGGAGCAGCTGATTATTTACAATGAATTTCTTTTTCCTCTTCTCCCTGTGGCTTGCAGAGAAGATTTTTCTCTACACAACTCCGAATAATACGCAAAAAGCAAAAATACTTTCAGAATGAGTAGCTGACTTACCTGTAACAACTGGAAACTCAAACATTACTCACCTAGTAATTAGTTCAAAACTGTTATTTACCAGGACATCTTTGGTTTGCAGCAGTACCTTTGAATAATTAATGGTGGCATTATCTATACAGCTGTACAGAAAATATTGGGCTAGAGGCCTACAGTGAAACAAGGAGTTGACAAACATATGTTAATTACATGCTAAACCAATCCTAAGGTTTTTATATGCCAAAAAAGGGGAAAAATGTGTTTTCTCTCTCTCAGGTATGTGTATAATGGTGATACGAATAAGAAAAAGTGGCTATTTGGATCTCATTTTCAGAAGAGAATTTGTTATGATTTTTTGTTAGCAAAAGTGCACTCTTACCTATTAATTTTTGGAAAACATGGGGTTGTTGAGAGTGCCTGTAAGAGTCTGTGTGTCACTGGGCTGAGCGGACAATAGCTGGGGCACGGGCATGTCCTGCGCCATGTCCTGTGCCAGTCCCTGGCTGTGTAGCTCAGCAAGTGTCTCTTTAGTCAAATGGATTTGTCAAATAATTGCAAAGGAGGAGAGAGGGGAGCATCTACGCATGGGTCCCTTTATGGATGTATGCCTGGTGACATGCCAGTGTGGTGGTGGAAGAAACATAATCCTGAGAGGGAGAGTATATGCAGCACTGCAGCAACTCATGTGACATGATTTCTAGTCATGGTTATGGGAATTTTGGGTGGAAAAAAGGTGATGGGGAGAAGACTGTGGATTAGACTTTGTTACAGCAGGCTGGGTTTGTTCCCCCTTTAGTAAACAGTATTGTCTCTGTCAACCTATTTTTATGTTCTAAATGCTTTTTGTCCCTCTGTCAACATGTTTTCTGGATACCTAGGAAAAAGACCAATAATAATTACTATATAAAATCTACTCAATGAAAGATAGAGTAGAACTTTCAGTAAAATCCAATTATGTACAGTCATATAATTACAGCTGGTAGTGGTATTCTGATGTGCAAAAAAATTTCTGATATGCAGAAATAACCCCCAAAGCAATACAAATGCTGCCATGACCTGCAGGCATGCTTTAATTAAAATAGGAAACATGTATATTTTTTTAGCCATGCTTGTGCTTAGCTTTTTAACTCTCTCTGAAATTCCTGATTATTTACATGAGCAAGTATATAGTTCAGTCTCAGAATAATCCCTGTCCTCTAAAGATTCGGTGAATTGCACATGACAGCGAACAAGAATTGATAACTCCAGAGGGAGTATGCAGTAAATTAGGGTATGTTCCTGAGGCTGTCGAAGGCTTCCTCTCTCACAGAATTACCTCCAGAGCTAAAGTTAGTGCTGGCATCAGTGAAGCTAAGAGCAACCAAAAAAGTGTCAGGAACGAAGATCTACGATAAGCACAGATGGAAAGAGCCAGATACAGGAAAGAAAACAAAGGAGTTGGGGGGGGTGGTGGAATTTTGTCTCTGGTGGAAGAAGAAATGAATGGTGAAGAGCTGTGGAACTGCATAAAAAATGAGATTATAGGAATGGCTGATCAAGTTTTGTGTTACCAGGCCAAGGCAAAGAAATAGAGGTGGGTAAAGAACGAAGGGCTGCTGAGCTGGAAAGTGTTAGAAGTTGCGGGGGGGGGGGGGGGGGGGGGGG
>JANXJC010000026.1:24974816-25028675 GCA_027564655.1 Leptodon cayanensis | reverse complement strand
GGTTGGACGGGGCTCTGAGCAACCTGGTCTGGTTGAAGACGTCCCTGCCCATGGCAGAGGGGTTGGACTAGATGACCTTGAAGGTCCCTTCCAATCCAAACCATTCTGTGATTCTATGGTTCTATATAAATGTTTGTATTTAATGTCTATATTTAATAATAAGCATTGTAATTTGTCCTCATCAGGATACTCCTTTTTCAATGAGAACATGTGAAATACTCCCTAAACCTAAAAGAGATCTGACATCAAGGACACTGTTACAGAAAATAAAAGTTTCTTGGAGAAAACTGCATTAATCGGTTAGACCGTTTGTGATGGTTGTGGGGCAGGTTGAGGCAATGTTGTGCTGTGGTGGGATGTTACCAGTAACACCTGCGGTGCGTGAATGTAGAATTAGGTGATCCATTTTTCATGCAAGTATGTGTTTTCTGAGATACTTGAGGAAAAGGTGCTTTGCTCAGTTAGACCCAAACTACGTAAATTTATAAATATATAGCTGTAGAATCAGACTGGCTGTGCACAATCTTATCATCATCATCATCTTGTATTAGTGGATGTAAGATTTCAACAGTGCTAAAAGTACACTTTCAGGGTTTGCTGTTTAAAAAGAAAACTTGAAGCAGAATGGACAAGAAATATTAGTAAAAATAAGCCCACCAAGAAAACTGTGAAGTCTGAATAGTGATGATAATGATTTAAAGAGCGAAATTTGTTCATGTAAACTTTGCCAGACATACCAAAATACACCAAATACCAAATTCATTAAATATATGGCATTGTGTTTTCAGGCAGATTATTGTGTTGTGTCGTGTCCCCCCCCGCAATATGATGTACACATTTAAATTAATGTTGAAAACTGACTTACAAAATTTGAATGTAAAAGATTACCTAATTGCAAGTTCCATATTCTGAAGATATAACAAGCTTGGAAGCTAATTACCAAATGCAAAATTAATTTTGACACTCTAGTGTGATAAACTTCAGAATAGTAACATTTCAGTTGTTATGAACTGATCAATAAATATTACGTGAAGCCCAACAAATTTAATAGTTATTTTCCAGCTGGTTTAGGATGGAAAAAAAAATAAGCTTTGTGCTACATAAAACATGGAGCTGTGTCAATGCTTTGTAATCATGTGAACCTTTAATTAAGAAGTTCCCACAGAATAGAAAATGCGGACCTGCTCAGTTGCGAAGACACTGACAATGAATAACACTGAGCAACTTCAGAAACGGCTGGTAATGGCACTTCAGAGAATAAAACAAATTCAGGAATGTTTTTTTACGATGTGGAAGAAAGTGAATGTAGGATGTATTCCCCTGCAGATGGAGAATGGAAAGAAGTAATGTTGTGCAGTCAGCTTCTAGTGCAATAAAATACAGAATCTTTTAAGAAATGCTTATTATATTATAGATGAGCGTTCAGATTCAGCAGCTGAGAGGTCTAATAACTTGGAAGGAATAGCTGCCAGAAATGTTTTGCAGTTCCTTACCTTCTGTGATTCCTTACAATGCTAATATATCCATGACATTAAATGCTAGTATTTCCAATTGTTATGCATTTTCAAAGTACTAAATATTCAAAAATTGAATTCTCATGAATGGCATTATTTAAAAAAAACCCCTGCACATATTTATGGCTTATATATATGTATAAATGCAAAGTCGCAAAACAAGGATGAGAGAACCATAATTTTACAATTCCAGGCTCTGTGGCTGACTTGTAAAGTCTTAAATACAATTTTCAGTAGCAGTCTGTCTCTGAAACAAGATAGAGGTCACTAACCAGTCTTTGTTTTAGTCAGACATTCATATATGCTGTCTTTTTAGCTCTTCTAATGTTTCAGTGCTTTTTGAACTAGTTCAGAGTAATTTTAAAGCAAACAAATATGTTAAGGTTACACAGTATGTTGGTTTGTGTATACATGGGATATTTCAGTAAATTTGTTACCTTAAACTAGATTAACTTGAGTTAGGTTAAGAGATGCCAAGTCTATATTCCTGCATGCCAGCTAATAAATAACTCCAAGTTGTGTATTCCTCTGTACTCCTGATTTCTTCAAAATGTCACCTTTTGCCAAAGCATCCAAAATTCAGCTGTACCGCATGTTATTGAGGGACAGTTATGCAACTGAATTGATCTGTAGTGAGTGGTGCTTGCCTTGGGGCAAAAAGTAGCCTTAGCATGGAAACCGAATCTATGAGGCTGGGATGGATTTATTTGCAGTTTTTTAGAAAATACAATAACATTTCAGATTCAAGAGATGAGTTGTGTAGCTTTATAAGCCAGTTTGGTGGCTGAGATGCTGTTGCTACTATTGATAAAGCCAAAGAACTCTTCTTGGTGTAGTTATGCTCCTGAATTTATAGAAATATCTCTGTATGATCTTCACTGAGGTTATCTACATTTTTTATCCTCCTTGTTGATCGTAGTAAATACTCTGTTTTGTCTTTACCCCAATATACATTCCTGTAACTTCTTCTGGCACTGTACTAAATATTTTCTAGCTGACCATTAATATTAAATTATATCAGTGGCAGCTATTGAATTAGAAGTGTTTTCAAGAACAATTCTTAATATGTTTTGGCTTTCACTGAGAGATACTGTCATGCTTAACTTGTGTCTACCATGCTCTTACATGTTAATATTCGCGAGGGTTTTTTTTAGTAAGTGTATTGGATGTACAGCAATAGGCAATTTCAGTTATTTACTTACTTTAATTTGTAGATGCTGATTCTTTGGTGGGTTTCAGCTATATTTGGTAATATAAATATTTACTTTTAACAGATATTATCATCCCCTCTGTCTCCTGTCCCGAGTCTCTTAAACTATTGTTCTTAATCACATGCTCTTTCCATATACATCTATTTTCTTTAAATAAACTGAAGATTAACGTGTTTAATTTTGGTAAGGTTCTTATGCTGCTTAGTTCATCATTCTGCATTTCATTAATAGTCTCAAACAGTGACTGCAGTTATTAGAATATTTTCATCTTTCTGTGATACTGCACTTGCAGGATTTTAAAGCTGGTTTTAATTAGAACTTCTCATTTATTTAATTCTTTCCTGAAACTCTGTATTTCACCACGTCAAAATTCAGCTACATGTGTTTTATAACCTTGTGATCAAGTGGAAGTAAAACTGGACTGTGGCATTTTCCTTAACTGAACTTCATCAGTTAACGTACTACTTTTGATGTCATATGTGTTTTTCGAGTTTTCTTAAAATCCCCTTTCTTGCAGTCTCTGTAAATCTCTAATTTTGAAGAGTCTTGTTTTTATTGTCGCTTAATCTGTCTTTGTGGATAATTGATCTAGCATGTAATTTTATCATCATATTTTCAGATAATTACCAGCCCGTGTTCTCAATTTACACTTTCTTTTTATATCTTTCTACACTTGAATGTAGTTATGTAAGAAAATAATATACGTTCTGTAATGTTATATTCTACTATGACTTACTTGCTATGTTTTTAGTGTCCCATCCAGTGTCCCAGTGTTTGTATTCTTGTATGGTTCTCTTCTTTTGCTTAATTTTTCTGCACATCTGCATGAATTGGGCATCCTTTCATCTCCCAGAAAATTGCTACAGAATTGACTCAACCATTAAGTCGCTTCAAAAAACACATTTGAACTTGCAGTGTGTGCAAGAGAATGTGCTTATCCTGTTTTCAACTGCTTCTCTGTCATCAAGCAGTAAGCACTATTTTTGAAGCAGAAGTTTGGATTTTCAGGTTCCTTTATAAACCAGCTTAAGAGTCAGCATCAGCCAGCAACATTGCTTGACCAGTCTCCTCCAAAAAGGGTTTTGTTAGATTCTAAATAAGTCTTGTATTTTTTTTTCCTTCTTTTTTCTTTTTTGGGGTGGGGGTAAAGAAAGTATTTCCCTTTGTAGAAGGAAAAAAATAGCAAGTGTTGACTATGGCAAGTTGAAGTTATCAAGGCCAGGAGAGCTGCATGAATGGGTTATCAAATTTGGGAGGGTACTGAGCTATGTCAACTTTTTTGCTACGTTCTTTAATGAACGTCTTGAATCAGAAACTGGTTCCAGTGGTGGTGTTGAAAGCACTCATGCAGAGGTGTTCACTAGTGCGGATCAATGCTGTTAGAGCTGTTTCACTGAAAGGATGATAAAGGTGTTTCTCTTTCAAATTCTTCCATCAGTCAAATGAACTAGTTAATGTTGAGTTTTAATCCCTGGTTCAGTCTTTGCCTACAAGATCCTGTCCTGATTCTTCTGTTTTGTAGAGGAGTGGTTGTCACATTATTCTCCAGCCAAAAATACTGTAAAGGATGAAATTGTTGCTATACTTCATCAGCCACCCAAGATCTGAATTACAGGAAATTTGGAATTTAACACTACACTAAATCCTCACACATTAAAAACTGGGAAGTGCCAGGTTATGGTCTTACTCAGCAAAATAGAACTTGTGGAGATAATTATGGGGAAGGTGGGAATTTGGGAACATGTTGCTTCTTTTTTTGTGGTCCTAGTTGGTGCTTTGCTTTTTCCCACAGCACCAGATCATGATCCTTGTCTGTCTCTCCACCACCATGGAGCTCTCACTTGGGTGGGGGGAAGAGACAATCAGCATTTCAGGAGTCCGTAGAGTCAGTTTTGTACTTGTTGCAAGTGATATTTCTCAGCAGTTCAAACAAAGTTGTGCAGAGAAGAAAAATAACTCTGCCTGACAGCAGCGCTAGTTGAAACCCCACATCAAGTGCCTTCAAAGTCATATTAAAGAGGTGCTTTTGGCTTGTATCCTTTAAAACAGCAGAAAATGATGGGCAGAAAGTGATACAGATCTCTCCCATCTCCTCCTTCACAGGCAGTGCTTGCTCAGATAAGGTTTGTGCAAACGGCTTGTTTGAGACAGAGGAAGGATGTGGCATTTGTTTCACAGAGAGCAGGGGAGACTGGTGGGTCCAGTAAGTGTGAAAGTAGTTCCTCTTTTGAGTGAATGATACAACTGCTTTTTTACTTATGAACGTGGTGTTTGGATTATATTTTACATAGGTGAAGATGCTGTGTCCTGAGAAACTTTACTTTGAATTAACACTAGCAATCAGACCTGTAAATGGAGAAAACCAGATGTTTAGCCATGACTTTATTCCCTTCAGTCTTTTAATACCAGTTTTATATGGTCTGCGCCTCAAAACTTAGAGCGAGGGAATGGTGTTTTGTGCCCTCTTGATTCCCAGCTGTGCTGGAGCCTTGAGAAGATCTTGAGTAGTTTAAACAGTTTTGAGCGGCTGCAGGAGTTGCAGCAGTCTGCGACGGCTGGCTGTGAGCAGCAGAGCTGGTAGCACGTCTCTGCTGGCATCTTGGCACGTTCCCCCCAAGCGCTGGTTGAGGAGGGGGGGATGGAAGAAAGTGCACTCTTCCTCTTTGTCGGGGGTCAGTTAAATTACGGTGCTGCCACTTCTTACTTCCGTTTTGCGGGCTCTGAAGGTAAAATATCTTCCATCTACAGATACGGGGTTCTGCAGGCCTTTCTGTTGCAGTGTGGTACCTGACACTTTCTAACACTTGCTGATGGAAATCAGTTCATCTAACAAAATCTCATCAGTCATTCTCTATGCTGGGTGTTCATGGAATACTAAATGGGTTTCAGAGGCTTTAATTTCTGATGTGCTAGTCAAGGTCCAAAGGTTGCTAAAAGTTTGCTTAAAAATATAAAATGAACTCAGCCAAAAATTATATTGTCTAGTGCAGTATGATGGAAAAGAGATCTACTTTATAAGAAACTGCGTAAAGCAATGGTACCCCATTCAGTAATACTATACAGGACTTGGTTTATCTATTAGGAGTGGGGATTTGCTCCAGAATCAGAGACTTTGGAACCAAAAGGCAAACAAATTTCTTCTCCAGAGCTGCTAATCTGCTTTCAGCTACACAGAAAAGTGATGTGGTGGGAACCTTCTGAATTTGTTTAATATAATCTAAGGCTCTGCCTTTTCCTGAGGTTTTCTAACAGTTTCATAGAGACTTTAAGAAAGCTAGCTATGAAAAAGGACTCTGTATTTAGGTTTATGAAGAACAGCTTCACAATCTAGAAAAAGTTATTGCAAGCGTAGGGAAGAGTAATTGTATATGGTCTAAACACAAGCTACTTATATTTTGAAGGCTAAAAAAAAAATTTTAGCAGTTTCCCACATTTCAAACTCAAAGACTGCAGCGTAATTTTGCTCAGCCTGCTTCTGTTTCTGTTGGTGTCTCGGAGAGATGGGGGATGTCTGTTTGCTTGGCATACGTGTGTACCTCCTCACAGGTTGCGGAGCTAGAAGTTGCTGTGTCTGCAAGAAGAGAGTCCCTAAACTTGAAGCTGGCTCTCAATACCAGTCAGGCAACCCTACAATTTGGGTTCAGAAGAGAAAACATGTTGAAATATTTACTGGACCGTGCAGTAAGACAGTTTTGCATCAACGTAGACTTTTTTTGAGTAATTTAGCAAAAGGCCTTAAAAATAACCTGGAATGTTTCTGTATGGCAACATATCTCTAGTTTAGCAATTTAAAATATATAATTTAGAAAGTGAAAAGAATTTATATAGATGAATACTTAGCTTGGTCATTGTAATTGGTTTTATTCTAGTTTGTAACTTGCTCAGAGTTGGAAGGATCTGCAATTTAGTTATGGACATGGTGCCATGTCATGAAGATGACAATTATTTTTTCAAGTGCCTAAAATCCTAAAATTTGGAAGTCAAAGGCAGGAGAACTTGGAGAAAAAGCAAACAGTTTGAAGCTTAGTAAAGTATGGGTTTATTACTTAAAATTTGTTTAACTAATCTGTCAGGATAATTTTAATAATGGCGATACACAGATAAAGAAACTTCCGAATTTTATTTTCTGCCAAGTGAAGTAGAGCACTGTTAGTAGATTGGCTCATATTAATCCCTAGGTTATATATCTATCTTGGCCTGATGAAAGATCAGGAACATAATAGGTTAGAGGATAATTTGATGAATAAGTCTGAATTGGCTCTAGGTGTAGTCAGCTTGGTTGCAGAGGATTTAGCCTCCAATAATTTCCCGTCTTAAAGCTGTGAGTGTTGTCTTTGAAAACTTTGAAACCTTTGAAAAAAGGGGCAAACATAGTGCCAGGTTTTTTTTAAAAGGAGTCCTGATGGAGGAAGAGTGAAGTTATGTATCATTCAGGTTGGTTTAAATTCCTAGAAAAGCATTGTAGCAACGAATAGTAGTGTTAAGAAAAAATGCTTAACACCAGTTTGGTATAATGTTTTGACTTCTTTTTTGCTGTTGCAGGGTAACAGGTCTGTAAATACAGAAGGTGCTGGCTGTCTTAACTTTAGGGAGGTTATTGATTCTTTCATGTGGTGGTCTAAAATGCATACTAGGGAAGTGTGGTCTGGATAAAATGACAAAACAGTGATGAAAAACATTTGGAAAATCATTTAGATAACAAATAGTTCTTTGCTAAAATGAATGAGGTTTCTTAGGGCCTGTCCTTAATCTGGTAGTAGTCAGCGTTATCATTAATAGCCTGGAGGAGGGAATAGGATGTATGCTTATTAAATTTACTGATACTGACTCAGGATGGACAGCAGGTGTGTCTGCCAACAGTATTGAAGTTCAAAATCAGCTTGAAAAATCAGCATACTGTCTTTCAAGTTTTGCCTGCTACACTTCAAGGAAGATTTGGACCAACTGGAGAGAGGCCAGAGGAGAGCAGTGAAAATCAAGGGCGAAGAAAATATGCAGGTTACAAATTAAGACTGAAAAATTTAGGTTTAAATGAAGAGGCACATGTTTACTCTAAAGCATTAAGGAAATCTTGAAACACTGAAAAGACTGTTGTAATTTTTTTGGTTTATCTGCTGCATAATGTGCTGCAAATTGAAGTAAGTGATATTAGACACATTAGAATAAAAATAGTTAGGGATTGGGATAAGATTCCACGATCTTTCCCGAATGGTCTTCACTGGTGCAGGATCATTCCTCCTTGAACCTGGGGGACTGTCATGTAGATGGCCTTCTGCCTTTCCTTTCTGTAAGATCCTACAGATACTCCTTCTACAAGTGGACTAAGCAGTTCTTGGGGGTTTGTTTCGTATTTTTTTTATCCCTTTTAAGGACTGAATATAGAAAGTAATGATAAACTCCAGGAGCAAGATGTTGTGGAAAGAATTGACGTGCTTCCAGTGAAGTAATGGTTTTAACTCTTTAACCTAACAAATTAACAAAACCCGTGAAGGATAAGAGATTTGACAGTTCCTTTGTTAAACCTGATTGCAAGAGTGCTCTGAGTGATATTTAACTGCTATAAATTAATTTTTCAGCTTTCCCCTTTGTTTTCCTTTGCCTTCTTGTCATGCTTCAAATATTAAAAAAAAAAAAAAAGAGAGAAATGGAGCAGCTTGGAAAGAAATTGCGAATGAAAGAATGAAACTCAGTATTTTCTGGAACTGGAATCATCTAATGGTAGGAAGGAGTACCCCATCTCCAGGAAGGAGAAGCAACATGATTAGAGCTACAGCTTTACATTAGATAACCAGCCTTTCATAATATTTCTGGGGAGTTTTACAATTGATGCTGCAGGCACACGGAAACCTCTTTTATTGGTCGTTTAACCGTATTAAAGGCAATGCAGATAAACAGTCCCAGCATAGTTTTGATCTGTGCCTTTTAGAAAGTATTAGGATGTGCTGTAGAAGTCCATGTGCTGCCTGTTTTGTGGTTTGTTTTCATTTTTATTTGTGCTGCAGCAGCACTTTATTCACGGTCTCATTGCCTAAGGCCCTGTGTAACCTCTGAGCAAAATAATTGTGCCTGACAGTGTTTTTGTTGTCAGCTTATAATGTAAAGTGGACCAAGTCACATCCTGCGTGGAATCCCTGAATTGAGTCCGTGCTGAACCAAGTTCATTCTCATTAAACCATTAAAGGTTTTATTCAATCTAACTCTCGTAAATAAAATACCACTTTAAATAATCGCTGTGAACACTTAATAACTGTCTTGGAATTTAATATTGAGACTAAATTGTTCTGTATTCAGGAGCTGGAGTCCTCTTCTCACCACGCAGACTGCATTGCGTTTTCCTCTCCCACACGTTCCCTTCTCCCTGTCCAAATGTTTTGAAGAGATTGGCAATGGCGTAAAATACGTTTCAAGTTACTCTTCAAGCTTGTGAAAAAAACATCTGTCTGATTGATAAAGCTGTCTACAAAATTTTTGGCACTAAGTATTTCGATGTTTCAGTGAGTCAGACTCATTGAGCTAGCTTAAGTCATGTAAAATCTTACTGATTTAAGAAAAGAATCTGAGAACATTGGGGAAGCACAAGCATCTGAAATGTCTTTTTTGGATGCATCTAATTTTTTTCATTTTTGTAGTAGAAGCATTCTTCAAAATGGAGAAATTTCACATAGCTCAGTTGTGTGGGTTTTTTTTCTTCTCATTTTGGAGGATTCTCTGTATATGGCAGTTTCTCTTCATTCTCAGCCATTCTTACTCTCCTATAACTACAAATGTGATTTTAAAAATACCTGATATCAGTCAACTGCTGTTTTTACAACGACAAGAAAGTCTTAATGTAACTCAATTTTATTTTTTAAGAACCAGAAGTACTGAAATAAACTAAAATTTTCCATCTTACATGCAAATCACAATAATAATGGTCCAACATTACTGAACATTTTTTTTCATTTAAAAACAGAACAGAACAAAGCTCGCTCATGCATAAGCAATGGATGGCTCTGATAGTAAGAATTTATACATAACAAAACTATTACTTTTTCTTGCTGCTATTAGAGAGCCTTAATTTGCAGGTGTTGAATAGTACAACTGGCTTCCAAACTTCTGTGAAGTCAGTTGAACTGGGAGTAACCTCATTCTTCCCAGAGAAGAAGTCAGGCAAAGAGATGCTAAAAACCTTTCCCTTGTGGAGTGTCTGCCTGCCAGAAGAGTACTTAGCAAACAAAGTAATGTCACTTAGTAAACAAAATAATGTCAGAAAGCTGTTGCTGTGGCACATAATACATAGGCAGTGATCTCAAGGATCAGTCAAGCAAATTGCCATGCATGCATCCATGGGAAAAAAAAAAAAGCATTATTTTTTGTCTCTTGTCAGTGATCAGCGCTTGGAAAGTTGCTCTTCAAGCTAAAATAGTAGTGTATTAACATAATGTAGTAGCTAACGAATTTTAAACATATAGAACATCATCTTCCCAGCTTGCACTTGGCTTCAGGTAGGAACTCACCCCTTTTCTCCTGCTTTAATATTCCTTTGTACCTTTTCCATCGCTGGCTGTTTCGAGGTCCAACCACCGCTGCAAACGGCATGGCTGGAGGAAGCTTTTCAGTCATAGGCTTGTTACAGCAGCTGCTGTCCATATGCCTTTCTCATCTGCCAGCCTCAGATTTAGCGTGTGCCTAAGGCCTTACCTTCTGGCTGGGCTTTTTCTACCATCCATTTCCTTTTTCCCACTCAGAGGGGATTGTTTGGGCCATTTGCTTACAACCTATGTTGGAGTTCCTTGGATCACTGAGTATTAGAGATTACTCAGAGGACAGTATTTCACTATCCTCAATTCAAGGTTCCTTTTTAATGCAACAGTAATAGCAGAGTGTAGATTTCTTTGTAGAAATGGAAGTTACAAGGGGTTGGTTGATGGATTCTGCTCTGATAAAGAGAAGTGATCAAAATGATGCAAGATATTGAAACCACCTAAATGAAAAAGAGCACTAAATTTGTCTGGTTGATTGATATTTTCCAAAATGCAGTGTTACATTGGCTAGTGTCTGCCATGCTTTCTGCAATCAATAATAGGTTTTAGGGGACCTGGCTGTCATCAGCACCTCTCAATTATTACAGATAAAGTTCTTAGGACTGCTTTGAAAAGCATCACTCCTATATCTTTTTAAAAGACGCATACTTTTCTATCAGTGGTCTTTTAATTTGGGACATCTTTCCTTTTCTGGTGGTAATTACTTTCTGTTAGTATTACAGCATTTTTAAATTTTTTTTTTCCTCCCCCAATATCTGTCACAACTGGCTTTATTAGAAAATACCAATAAATAGACTTGAGGGTAAGATCTGGTAATAGGGAACATCAAATAGGAGCTGCAGCACGGGGAAGTATGAATGTGAGCATACGTGAAACTGTGCTGATTTTTGGATGGCCTTCCCATTCAGCAGAATTTCATTTATAGGTGTTGATTCCTTGGATGATTGATTGACACAATTTTATGTCCCATCCATCCATCTGTTAGGCAGATTTGCAAACAGTTGAAGTACCCATGAATGTGTAATATTAATGTGTTTGTAGCATAGAGATATAACATGCATTTTAGTGGGGGGAGGAAGGGAAAACCAAGACGTGGAGGAAGGATACGCGTCTTCTTCAGATGAGTTAAAATTGGGTTTATGTGACAGCCAGTCTGTTTACAATATTTTATATTTGCTGTTTCTAAATCCTGCGTAATTTGTTAATAACATGCACAAGCGAAGTCACCAAGTACATTTCTTTTGACAAAGGGTGAGCAGAGGTTGCACAGTGCTTGCAGGGGATTTCAGACATTTTTGACCTTTCATGTCAATAATTATTGATTAAAAATAGTGTACTTTAAAAGAAGTCAATTGTCATTACCATTCAAAAATAATTAACTAAACTTTTTTCAAATTCAATGATGTACACCATAGAATGAAGTGGAAAAAATTAAATCAAAAAACCTTGTTTGACAGCCTTCAGAGCAGACTGTTTTTGTAGTTTTGGTGAACTATGGTTTTACTTATACTAAAAATGGTTTTAGTATTTCTTCAGATATCAAGGGTTTTGAAGGCAGGCCCGTGCCTTTGCACGGTACACGGAGATGCCCAGCACACTGGGACACAGGGCTCATGAGCCACACGGCAGCTGGGGATGCAGATACACCGACCTCGCAATATTGCTTCTCCTGAACAGGATTTTAAGTGTCGTGACACTCCGACCATCTGTAGCCCATTGAAACTGAGAGGAAGGAGAGGTTTTATGGATTTCACTCAACTTTGGATGGGGATTTACATTGTAATTTTTGATAGGACCTTTACTCAGTGAAGCTCTGTCCCATTCTCTAAAGTTACTTTTAAATAAATATTAAGAAAAAGTGCCATCAAACAATACTGAAATCAGGAGAGCATTCTGCATGGACTTCTGTTCTTGCCTCGCTACAAGTTTATTCTTGTGTTTAAATATAATTATCTCAAGCCTGTTAAACGTGATCAATGTGCACCTTTGAGGAGAAAACAAGCACGCTCCTAGGCTGTGGGTGAAGTTGGGCAATGCCAAAGGTTAAACAATCAGTTGACTTCCCTGCTTGAGCCCGACAGCGGTATCTTTGTTTCGGTAAGAGCAAAACAAGAAGCGTTATTGAGAGTAGAACAAGGAGGATCTCATACAAAAAAGTTAGATTCCGCATAAATTTTAAGAAAGCAAAGCTACTGTACTGGTCTAATTAAAAACTAGATGTTCGCCGACAGCAGTTTTGTATGAAATGCCAACGCTTGGTTTATCAGTTTTCATGAATGAATACTAAATGCTCAGACACCTTTGACATGCAGCTGGAGTCCTCTCTTCGATATTTCATTGATTTCAGTGGCGAGCTTGTTGAGTTTGGAAATAAATGGCTAAGCTCATGTAATCACACTAGTTTTATAGTTGATTTGCTGACATCAGTAACAAGGTTTCTGTGTGCAAAAATGGCTTTACCTATCCCTGTTGTGGCTTTTTTGCATCTTGAATTTTGGCATAGATTGCCCTCAACTGCCAGTGAGCTTTTTTCATAGTTAGTTTTGTGTTTGTGAATGTTCAGCATCTTGGGGCAGATCTCGTAGGTAGAGTCTGATACAGAAGGGATGGAAACATGAAAATAGCACCAGGTGGGAGTACCTAATAAAGTTCCAAATCTCATCACAAATTCCTCTGCCAGAGTTAAAGGAAATGTTATTTTTCCTTTTATCTGGAATTTTTAACAGCTACCTAATGCAATTTGTGCATTTTTTTTTTTAATGGAAGAAACTGCAATGGAAATGCAAGCATTTATGGTTACAGGCTTAACTTTACCTGTGGAAAGTATTGCTGACTGTATACATGAACATGTCAGAATGAAATACCAATGTGGAATTTGAAAATGACCCGTAACTGAGCAAAAAGTGCAATGGAAATCGGGAAGGTAACTTGGGAAGGTGCGGAAGCTTGGCATGGGAAGTAACAGCACATTGGGACACTTATTAATGAGTTTCGTGTTAAGAAATTGGCTTCACAAGGACTATTAGCATAAACGTGTCTGAAGCATCGTTAACACTGAAAACTGATACCCAGCTCAGCAGATCCGTTCAGAGCGCTTGGAGTTGGACTCTAAGATGAAATAGATATATTTAATATGAGGGAGCCTAAGTTTTCCACTAATGATGTATTAGCAACAATTAACATTTTTCTATGTGAAAGTGTCAATCAGATTGTAAGCTTGGTAGTAAATTTTAGCATCAGATGGGCTGGTAAGACAAGAATGAAATCTGGTTGTGCTTTTTGAGATAGTTCTGATATTTTTCTCTAAGAGAACTTAAAGGTTGTCCTAGCGGGTGATAGCATCTTAAATGTAGTATGGAAAACGTAAACCAATGATGCTGCACCGTGCCTCTCATTGAGTGAGTTGGATGTGAAGAAGTCTCAATCCAGGCTTTTCCCCAGGATACACTCTTCTGGACAGCATCTGCCGGTTTGATTTTTCTTGGCTGGAAAGGGAATTTCAACCCAGGTGTCCCACTTCTTTGCTAAGTAGACTTTTATACAAAAGCTGGAGAGTGCTTCTCTGTTGATGGCTCTTTTGAAAAAGGGGGAACGCTGCTCAGTGTTCATAAACCCGTTATCCGACTCCATGAGTTGGATAATATACATCCTCTTTTCCATGTGATGGTACTCAATTCATAAGTGATATATACTGTTAAATGAGATTACAAGCTGAAGGAGGGACTGCTGCTACAGCGACTCCCCCTCCCTTGCATTGTTTACAAATTAAGTTTTGCTGCTTTATGAGCTTGAATAAGAAAATGTTGTTATTGATTTTCTGAGACGGTGCAAAGTGAAACGTAGAGACTAAAGAGCGTAATTAACATCAATAATTAAAAATGAACTGCATTTTTCAATATCTAGTCTGTTGTAATCCTCTGAGCAAAGGCCTGATCCTGTGAGCAGTAGAGCTTCTTTGATTCACTGATAACGGTGCAACGATGAATGATGAAAGTTGTGCATTTCAGTTTGGGCAGATAAATGACCAGATATGTCATTGCTTCTCAGAACCCCATGTCCTCATTCAGAGAAATAAAAATTTTGATTTTTATAGCTGTGACAAATTGAGACATTTTTCTTGCGATATTCCTGCTTCTGATTCTGCCACACACTGCTCAAACATCTTCTGTACTATTGGTCTCACAGGGGTTAGTCACATGCAGAAATACTTTCAGAGCTGAGGTGTGCATGTGTAGATCTCAGCTAGAGTCCCTCTGATTTAAAATATTAACATGAAACTCATTAATTGTCCTCAACAGAAACTTAAGTCAAACAAAAATATGAAAAGGGGTAAAAATAACAGGCTTGCAATGTAGTAGTTTGCTAATACTGTAGGTTGATTGCTTCTTTATATGTCAGGTTATAATTTGTCTGATACAGGAGTAAAAATGTTATTTTAGGTACCTCTTATTTTTAACTTTCTTTTTTTCCTTCTTTTAACAGAGCATTCAGAAGCTGGCTAGCCAATACTTAAAGAAGGACTGGCTTGGAATAAAAGCTGATGAACGAAGTGATTATAGGTAATTTAACAGTTGGATATCTCGAAATAGCTGTCTTTATAATTTCAATTTGTATAATTATTTTACTCAACAATGAAATACTGCTCTTCTATAGATAGTTATTTTTTTCTTTGTTGTAGAGCATTGCCAGTTAAAAATGAAGCTTTGTTTTCCCTTGAAATTCTGGGATTAGTCTTAAATAGATGTTTATTACTCGAATAATTTAGGAAGATTGGAAAAACAAAATGGCAAGACAGCACAACAACTGCAATTGTGCACCCTGTTTGGGTATTAATGCTTGTATCTGAATATATATTTTAGTAAATACCTTTAAGGTTAGAGTAATAAGCATGTGGATTTCTTCACAGGAAAAGACAGCAACAAATTTCTTTTTAGGAGGCCATTCTTCATGAAGATCACAGATCACATCTGACAGCAAGGACGCAAAGCAAGAAACAGTTGTTTACAAACTTAGTTTCGTTAACATGAAAGGTGGATCATAACATGAAAACAGAAATGACTCAGTTGCTGAAAGCCTCCTACCTTTGAATAGTACCTCCTAAATATTTTGAAAAAGTTTAAAGATACTTTATTTTAATATGTTCTTTGTATTCTGACGAGTTTTATTTCAAACAGAAAAAAAATGTTGATAGATTTGTGTTTTGGACTTCCAGCACCTTCATACCACTTGAGTATCTGAGAAGGAATAAACTGAATTATCAGTCTTAAGTGTATATAAAATGCTTCCATAACACACAGACCTCTGCTACCTGCAGTTTGCTCCCCACTCAGCAAACCTTTCATGCTGTCATACACCCATGGTGCCCAGAGGTCTTCTCCAAATACTTGCCACCCCTTCCCTTCTTATCACCAAGTACTTGGGCTCTGCAAGCTCCAGCAATCTTTCCTTTCTGCCAGCTGCAGGGGACATTTTGTCGTCATCTTCCCCCGCTCTCCCTGCTCCACCTTCTCCTTCTGACCTGGGCACTTCTGAGCTTTTGTAAATTATTGGGGCCCTGCAAAGCTTACTACACAGCTACAGTTGTTGTCTTTGTCCTGTTACGCATGATGAAGAAACTACAGGTAGCTGAGGCAAAATTGATGAGCAGTCTGGAACTATTTGCTTGATTGCAAGGTGCCCAAAATAATAAAATCCATGTTCTTATAAAAAAAATGTCTGGCTTTGACTGCTGGATTCTGTAGGGTCTGTTCCTTTGGAGCAACAGGTTCAACCGAAAATGTTTGCCAAAAAATTCACTCACTAAGCAGGGACAGGAGGGAAAATTTTTACTTTTGGTAAAACTTCAGTTAAAATTTTTGTAAAAAGTGCAGGTATTTGCCAGATCAGCATGAAGGACTGTGCTTTAGCTTTATTTTTAAAAGCAATCCTTCAAAGGTTGTGCTGCTATTATGTAAACCAACCTATATTTTCAGTGTATCACCTGGCCTCCCTTTCTTCCTTCCCATAACCTTTCCGTGTTTCATTATTTTAGGAGCATGTACTCAGTTTGGAAATCACTTTTAGAAGGCACAATGCAAGTGGCCCAGTCCCGACTCAGTATCTGTGAGAACTATAAAAACTTAATTTCTGAACCAGCCAGGACTGTACGGTGCTTTAAGGAACAGCAGTTGAAGAAGGTATTTGCACTTTAATAAGTTATTTAACTTGTCAGTTTTATTTAGAAAAAAATGGTTATTAGAAGTCTCTTAGTATGGCACTTCAATAATACGTATGTACTTTTCAGTCTCTTCCTATGCATGTTGTTATAGAAGTAAATAGCCAGCTTGTTGAAGATGTGAGCTATGTTATCTGAAATCAAAGTTGCTTGGAAATGAGTCTTTTAAAATGTGATATGCAGTTGGTCAAAACTATCTCTGCAAATCTAACATGCTGTGGTAATTACATTGAATTGGTTTTGCAGCGACAATTGCAAGTGGGTTTTGTTAGAATAGGTTCTGATTTTAAGAAAAGGCGTATCTTAAACCTGAAGGAATGACTTGTGCAGTCTTCAAGGTGTAGAATGCAGGTTATCCAGCAACCTCCTGTAAAACTATCACAAGTATTCGAAAACCTGCTATAATTGATTTGTTAATCCATGCAGAGAAAATAGTGTAGCTCAAGGAAAAAAGTAAGCTTGACTTTCATTTAATTCGTTGTTGCCTTTGAAAGTCATTTATGTCTTAAGAGGTCTCTACCATACCTCTTAATACAGAATGCATTTCAAATATAATGCTAGGTTCCATCTGTTTCCGTGAGGCAGTAAGACTAATTTTAAAAAGAGTGATGTGTATTTATGTAAAGCTAAGTACTCTTCATATTTTAATTATTTTGTGTTTGTGTTCTCCGGATTTTGCTGGAGCAAGGAGAAAGCCTCCTGTTTTAACAAGTGACAATAGTTTACAAAAAGTCACTACTGCACCAAACATACATTTTCGGAAGTTTTCAAGAATGATCTTTTGAAATGCTCAGTGTGTGCCTTGGATGAAATATAACATAAGGAGGGAAATAGAAATGCTCGTGGAAGATACTTTCTCAGGCATTAGTTGGTAGTTATAAATATTTCTTCTGTACATTATTATTGAGCATTTATTAACATCACCTCTGCATTTAATTTGAGGTAGGCTGAACGATCCATTCAGGTTAAAAGACAAAAAAAACCCCCAAACAACACACCATTTCAGTTTTGTTTGCTAAGAAGTGATAACAACTAAGGGTAACTTACCTAGTTATATGTTCTAGAGTAGTATTTTGTAAAATATTTGCCTACGAACTTCTAAATAGATGTTAGTGTAACATGAGCTCTCATTTTCTGAACAAATTATTACACAGCTCTTAGAAGTGTGTGTAATATCTGTTTTTCTGGAGGAAAAACTAACTTTATTAATGTTGTTTTATTGTTCTGTGGAATCTCATTTTTCTGTGAAGCTTTCCAAACAATGGTGTAGCAATTTTATAGTATCCTTACTGGGTAAATAATCTCCAGTTTTATCTTTCTGCGAGTGCTGATAGTTCAGTGTTTAGGAGTCTGCATTAGGAGTGGGGACCACTTCCTTAAATTTATATAAATGATAGAGGTTCCTTTTTTCCTGCACTTTTGAATTAGCAGAACAAGTTATTAGAATTGTCAGGGAGGTGCTTCTGCTTCAAAGTATTCTAACAGCGATACGCTTTTCTACAACGTGGAATAACCATCCACTTGGTGGTATTAATTTTCCTCCACAACAAATTTATTGTTTTATACAGTCAGTCTGTCACCCTTTCCTTTGGATTTCCAAACAGATAAATGATATTTTATACTGACCTCCATTCAGACAAAGCTTATCAAAATTAAAATTCAGAGTCAGTAAAATACTTGTAACATTACACTGGAATGCCCATCTAAAATCGAGTTTCTATTAGAAGCAGCGTCTCCTTCCAAGGTTGCAGTAGGTATTGAGTTGCTCTTGATGAGATGTCATCTTTATTTTCCAGATGTTTCTGTAAGCTTTTACTTCCGTGACTTGGTAGCATATAGAAACTTCATTTTTATGACCCGTTTTAATACTAAACTGGAACAATTTCGGAAAACCTCTTCATAATTTGCTGAAAAATACTGCTAAATTGCAAGGTAACTCTGGAGCAGGGGTAATAAATGTGTCTCCTGTAGACCACGTCTGACGTCTTAAGAAAACCGATCCCCTGCCCTCACTCAGCGGCTCTTGGACACAGACGAGAAGGCTGTTTAGAGGGCAGCAGGCCCCCCCCCCCCCCCCACCGGCATTATCCTTCCCCAGAGACCCTGTAAGCTTATCCCGTAAGTGATGTGTGGTTTCATACGTTGGCCTTGGAAGACAAGGCAGAGAGCCGCACTGTACGTTCATCAGGTATCTTCAGGAAAGATGATGTGGCCACCACTGCAGACGTTCACATGGATCTGTATCAGAAGACTGAAAGGCAGACAGAATAAAATTGCTCTGCATGGAGGCATTGCAGCAAGAAACCATCTCTATCAGCTCGCTGAAAAAGCTTTTTACATACAACCAGTGTATACCCAACCCAGAACCCCAAATGGCATCCAGTCTCCTCACAGTTTTTTATTCTTAAGAGATGCCTAAGCAAGATTATTTTATGCTTTTAAAATGATTGTGTTAACAACTGGGGTTATTTGATATTTTAATTTTTTGATGCTGGCAGGAGACTTCAGGGATCAAAATACCGACTGATGTAGCAAAAACCCAGTCCTTTTGAAATTATTTTAGGTCTCTGTCGGCTGTCCAATATATACAGATTTTTCTACCTTTTGTTTTTCTATCATACACTCAGGGGTCTTCAAAAAACCCAATCCTGCCCTCAGCTACTCCCCAAACCACCCACTGCAAAGCTTATGGAGCTCCTTATGGAGGCCATTGCTTTATTGGTCTGCCCACATCAAATACTGGTTTTAGTGTGAACTTATATGAATTTTTACATACTTTACAGCCAGAAAGGAATTTGACACTTTTAGCGAGAGCAGAATTGTGTGATGGGAAGATGAGCAATTTCTATTGACTGAAACAAAAAGTTTCTTTTTTGCAGGTGGCTGGATATTACTTTTAACAATTGTTGAATACTGTGAAATTGATGTTACGTTGTTAGATTACATCACCTTATTAGTCTTGCAGTGCTTGTAAAAGAGTTTACATGTATTAATAATTAGCGTAATGAAAAACCTTAGGTGTTTAGGAGGGATGTTCAGTAAGAGGACAACATGTGGCACCTTGAATGGGAGAAGTTGGGTATGTGATAATGGTGTGAAAAAAGGTGGGACCTTGGGTCTGGTCTTTGAAGAACAGAAAGGCAAATTGAAAGGCAAACTGGTTTCCTTAAGCTAGCTTGAGGCTCTGCCTCCAAGTATTGCCTGGAGCCTTCGTTGACCACATCTGGTCTGTAATATCTATAATTAAATATAAATGCATTGAATTATCACTCTTATATGTACTTAAGCTAGTTTGGGCAAAAGAAAATCTTTACAAATCTCTTTTTAAAGATAGTGTAATTCTAAATATCGATAATTCACATTTGGTTTAAGTAGATTCTTTCTGTTTAACATAGATCCTTTCCCAGAATTTTTTTTTGAAGCTGATAGGATGTTTGAAGAATTGCTGAACATTTTGGTAATTGTTGTGGGTTAACCACGGTCAGCAGCTCAGCCCCAGGCAGCTGCTTGCTCACTCCTCTCTGGCAGGATGGGGGAGAGAATTGGAAGGGTACAAGTGTGAAAACTTCTGGGTTGAGATAAAGACAGTTTATTAGGTAAAGCAAAATAAGGAATTCATTCAGTCATTCCCACCGGCAAGCAGGTGTTCAACCATCTCCAGGAAAGCAGGGCTCCACCACGCGTAACAGTGACTTGGGAGGACAGATATCCTAACTCCAAATGTCCCCCCCTTCCTCCTTCTTCCCCCAGCTCTTATTGCTGAGCACGATGTTGCATGGTATGGGATACCCCTTTGGTCAGTTGGGGTCAGCTGTCCCCACTGTGTCCCCTCCCAACCTCTTGTGCACCCCCAGCCTACTTGCTGGCAGGACAGCATGAGAAACAGAAAAGACCTTGCCACTGTGTAAGCACTGCTCAGCGACGGCTAAAATATCCTGTGTTATTAACACAGCTTTGGTCACAAATCAAAAACATAGCACCATACCAGCTACTAAGCAAAAAAATTCATACTCTCCCAGCCAAAACCAGTACAGTAATTTTTCTGCTATTCTTTTGAATATTATTTTTTGACATTAAAATGTGTGTTGTAACACTGGTTGGGTCGTATGGAAAATGGATGGAATTATTTTCACTCCTTGACTAGCTTGCTATACATCTTAAGCCTCTAAGTTTTCTTTATGAATGACACTGCTTTCTGATATAACCCTATTTGTTGGAAAGCTCTCGAAATAGTTTAAGAAAAATGAGCTCTTAAAATAATGTTTATCAGCTTGTTCTTGTTGCTATTGTGTTGTTGTGTTTTACATGGAAGCTTTTCTCTTATGTTGTAAATTTTAGAGAAGGAAAGATTAATTATATTTTGTATCACCTCCAGTAGATTGCCTTTGGATTTTTCCCAATTGTATTCCAATTATTTCAACTAATTACCTCATCCAAAGCTTTCAGAACTTTTATGTTTAATTTGCAAGTTATCGCTGAATTTGAATAGACAGCAGTAGAAAGAAAGAAAGAAAGAAATACAATTTTATGTTCTGATCAGCTTTAAAAGAAAGGCATGAATAATTGCCCAAGAGTGACTTGGAGACCGTGTTGTTCCATGTGAAATGTAATAAATAAATGTAGTAAAATTATGATGATAGTATTATTTGGATGCAAAAAAAATTAATGTTTTGTTTCCTGAATGCTTTTTTTCAGTGCGTGGACCAGTTGACAAGGATCCAAGCTGAATTACAAGAGACAGTAAAAGATTTAGCTAAAGGCAAAAAGAAATATTTTGAGACTGAACAGATGGCTCAAGCAGTGCGGGAGAAAGCTGATATTGAGGCCAAGTATGTTTTTATAATAGCATATGTATAAATAATTGCATGCTTATAAAGCAGACTTGTATTATTTTTTTACACTTGATATTATGTTGGAAGAAAGATAATTGCTTTCAATGAGCTTGTACTATTTTTTTTTTCTTTTTGCATATATACGTTTTCATAACCATAGCAAGCATGCTACTACCCTGATAGTAAAGTATAACTTACTTGGGCTGGTTTCTTTAGGAAGGAGTTTAAACTAACTGCTTTAATTTGATGTTTTCAAAGGACAATGTGTGAGGTGGCACTCTTTTTGACATTAAAGGCTGCTTACTTCCTTTTCTCTCCACAGATCTCAAATTTGGTGTCAGTCCATTTGGAGGGGGAGAGGGGATGGGACACTGTTTTCCATTTTTGAAGATAAATTTTTGAAGCTTTAGGTTTTTATGCTCCTTGACATCCTAAAGAGGTTGATTTCCTTCCTTTCAGGAAAGAAGTAACTCAGGTGTTTTCAGTTTGGAATTTGGCCTGTCTTGTGGGAGTTTGCCTGACCCTTTTTTTGCAAATAAATATATTTTTTTATTTTTAGAAATTACTCAGAATCGTTCTCAGGGAATGAAAAGAAATTATGGTTTCATTAGAGAATTTTTCTGTCTTTCGCTTTATGGGAGCTGGATGACAAAAAGAAGGACTTTAATAAGATTACCTATAATACCTGAAGAAAGTAAAAAAACTGAAAGAAACAAACAAAACAAACAAAACCTTGAGCTTGAGAGTTTGGAGACAGATTCATGCTGCAGTATTGGGCAGATTAAAATAGCTATTTACTTGATTTTGCTTTCTTACTTACTTTTTAAAGCACCGACTTTCAAATAGCTGAGTACTTCTCTAATTCTCTTTCATGAATCCAAATATGAAAATCAAACCATTTATGCTTTTAAAAATATGTGTGTGTATGTGGGTACTCTTCTAGCTTCCTGGAATATAATTACTAATGATTTTGCATTAATATCCCTTCAGATGACCAGTAGTTCAAATTTATAGCACTTTGTGTCTGGAGAGCTAACTTAAAATCCGTCAAACACCAAAATGACTTGAGTTGCAGCTGCCACCCAATTCCTCTTTCACGATGTATTTAAATTTTGTTCCAAAATCAGGGTAAGCTGTGCAAAAGATTTCAGAACATGCAATGTTCAATACTATTGATGTAGCTGGGGATAGTTTGTAATATTTTCCTTTATCCTTAAGCTTTACTTAAATCTATACAAATAAAAATTTAGGCATAAACAATTATTTAAATTAAAATTTTGCAGAAGTGAAGTGCAGTGGCCTGTTTATCCTGTACTTTTATAGAAATGGTGTAAGACAGTAATATCTTCTGTTAATTTCTGTTTCAGGTCCAAACTTAGTCTTTTTCAGTCAAGAATAAGCTTGCAGAAGGCAAGTGTAAAGGTGAGTATAAGAAGAACTTAAATTTTGGTACTAATTTCATGAGGCATATGACCAAAGTTGTCTGGAATCTAGAGATGACTGACATTTTGGAAGGTATATGGTTAGAACCAGCGATGAGATAAGACCACTCTCTTGGCAGTCAGCGTGCAGAATTACATATGACCAAGTTTACAAGGAAATTTTTTCTTATGAGAGTTATAACTGTTCTTTGAAGACCGCATGTGAAATTACAACTGCCTGAGAGAAAAACACATTAGAAATCCCCTTACTGTTAACAAAACTGTTAAGCTATTAATCCCTTAAAGTTTTGACTATATTAATACATACATATGCATATTAATTTACTATTTATACACGTTTGGTCATTTAACTTCTTATTAGTACCTATCTTTTAACTTCCATTTCTTGTTGTAGTTGAAAGCACGACGATCCGAGTGTAATTCCAAGGCTATCCATGCAAGGAATGATTATCTTCTCACTTTAGCAGCTGCTAATGCACACCAAGATCGCTATTATCAAACAGACTTAGTAAACATTATGAAGGTAAGGAAGCTAATTTATTTATGGAAGTTGGGAAGTGTGAAAATCTGGAAAGCAAAATGAGTGAAGTACAAAATCTTGGGTTGCTTTGCAACAGCGATGTTGATTTTTCCAACATGCTGCAATAGATGAGAGCACAGTGTAGTAATAATAGATTCCGCAATAGTGTGCGGGATACTTGGTACCAGTTATCAAGCCCCAAAGCTAAGCAGTCACCTTTACTTTTTAATTCACTTTTTTTGTGAAAAACTCACTTGCATAAAGGAATCAAGTTTGTAAAACTTAGACCTGTATTTTCCTATTGTAGTTGACCTTAAGTAAGCTGGAAATTTTTTAGTTCTTCAGTAGCATATCCCATAATCTTTTTTTTTGTATCCAGTTATCTGATCAGAACATTTCTTCATGGTATGATTAATGAAAATATAATCATTAAATATCTTGGTTTCAAACTATGAATTTTAGAGAACAGCAAATCAGCATTGCTGTTCTCACATGTGGCAGCTTGCCAAGTCAAGCTAGGAGTAGATACTTGAACTCATAGGAAATGACATACTTAAAAAGTTCAAATATGATTGCTCACAGTTTTGGTTTTTTTTAATATCATCCGAGAATTACTTAAATGTACACTATTCCTGTGTCTTAGAATTAGGTGGTTACAGATAAATTGTAAAATCTGTAAAATCGGCTATTTAAAGCTAATTCATACTTTATGTAGTTGCATTTCATATATTGACATTTTCAAAGTTTATTTAAATTTGCTCTCTACAAACTATGTCAGGTGATGCAATCAGGCATGGCAACTTAGAAGTCTGTAATTTGCATTTAAAATTGCTTTATTGAAGAACTATCACCGTATTATAACAAATCACTGTATTATCAGCATGCTTTTGCATGCTGGGGGGAAAAAAGTATTGATATGAAAAGCAGGTAACCTAAGTAGAAAATGAGAGCACAGAACGAGGCCTCCAAGGGATTCTTCTATGTAATTCCATTATATCTTGACTAAATTAACCACTCCTCTGGCAATATATGCGTGCCTTTGAGAGTATGTCACAGCCTGTGTTATAAATTCATTGCTATGCCTAATATCTGACTTCCTGGAAGGCTAAATCAGATCTGGGCATCTCGGAGGCAATGCAGGGCTGATCGTACTTGAGGCAGCAACCCTGTCTTTGCTCTGTATGTACGTGTGTGTGTGTGGTTGTGCTTTTCTATTAGTAAAACATGAATATTTGTGCTGACTAAATGTTTAGTACATGGTGATGGTTATAAAGTAAGTATTTCCTTATAATACTGGAGATAAAATTATTAGCTGATGCTTACAGGAGATGATTCCATCCTTACGTGCATGGTTGGCTGTCATCAGTTAACACTCTTATTTGGAAGTAATGCCAGAAGTGAATTTAGTATGTTCACAACAAAACAACCAAAAAGGACATTTGAAATAATAAAAAAAAAATCAGCAGATAGCTCAGGTAAAATTATGACTGGCTCTGGTGGGTTATGGCTGTTCTCGTCTCGGGGCATTGTAACATAATCCCTGCAAAGGGATTCTTGTTTCCTCTGTATGTCTGGCTACATTTTGCGTGTATTACAAACTAAGCACACAGTGAGCTAGGCAGGACCTTCATCTCTTTGAGCTTCCATAAACATTTGTGTCTTTTGGATGGTGTGGGCTTTCTGTACTGTGACGTTAGAAACCTGCAGATACCCCAGGAACGTGGGGTTTTTATAAGTTGCCATAAAAAAATCAAACTAAAAACTGTTGAATCATCTTTGAAAGACTGAAAAATACAACAATGGAAACCCAAGTCATGCTGGTGCCGTTCCTGTGCATGTGTGCCGTTGTCCATAGATGTTCTATGTGCATGGGGTCCAGTTGCTAAAGTTGCTGCTGATCTATAGTGGTTTCTTTACCCAGTTATTGGGCTCCCTACTATCCGGTCCTTTCTTTTGCAGAAGTTGTTCTGAAGCTTTTTTCAAGGTGAACCTTATTTTTTTATATGGAAACCTCTCTGTGCAACCTATTCTTCTATATAAATAATTGTGGTTTACTGAAAACGTAAATTGCAAGTACTTTGATCGAGCCAAATTGCTTTGGAAGTAAAGGACAACATTCAGGGTTTTTTTTTCAGCATCTTTCTCAGCTATTTCTAGCAGTTGAATCTCCTTGTCTAGTAAACAACTGTGTTCTTAATGAAGAACTGTAAATTTGGGGTTTTTGCACTGTTGTTCATGAGCAAAAGATACGTGGGAGCACACCCACGTGTCCTTGCGACAGGGTCATTCTTTGGAGCAAGGGAGAGAATAAGTCAAAGGCAAAGTCTCAAACTGAAATGGCTACTGAATGCATTTTAGAAGACAGGGGCAAAATCCTCAGGAAAATCAAATGTAATGTGTCACTGGGCTCCAACTACATTCATCCAAGAGCTCTAATGTAAATTCAAATGTGAAACTGCTTAAATATAAACAACAGTAGAGCTAAAAACCTACCTCAGTGCCAACAGAAAGCAACAAGTGTGTCCCAGCCTTTGAAAAGGGCTCCAGGAGGGGCCCTGTGAATTATAAATGAAGAAATCCGACTTCCCTACCAGGCAGGCTAATAAAACAAGTGCAGTGATGGATGGAGTCATTTCTCACGCGGATAGATATGATACGGTGGGAACAATCAACATGATTTTTTGCAGAGGGAAAGCATCCTTCAAAAAGAGATCTTGAAGGAGTCAGTAAGCCTGGGGATAAGGGTGATTCATCTGATTTAATGTCTCAAATTTGCCGGGAGCTCTCAACAAACTTCCCACTCAGTCTCTGCTTACGTAAAAGAATAACGTTGTTACAGGTAGGGCGGTGAGGGTTTTCTCGTAGATTAATATCTGATGAAGAGATAGAGAAGATGTGGGATTAAAGTAAATACTTGAGGATTATAAGGGAAGGAGATTTGCTAGCAAGGTCCTGGTTTCTCTCTTACCTATCTCCTCCTCCTGAAATGCGTGTGGGAACCATGCTGTTTAGCGTACTGGCAAAATGATTATTTTCTTTAGCATAATGATTTAACATAAACAATATGGAGAAGGAACTGAAGAGAGAGGTGGTGATTTGAAGGTGAAGAATCATTCAGTATAAGCAAATGTAAAGCTTATGACCAAGAGATGGAGTAAGATCTTGACAATTTTGGTTGACCAGGCAAGAAAATAGCACATGAAATTAATGTTAAAAAGAGAAAAGCAGTCAGTTGGGGAGAAAACTGCTGCCTGCAGAATAAAGAATTGTGAATAGCCATTACCATTTATGAAAGAGATAGTAGAACTGGAAAATGGATTGAATGATAAAGAAATGGAGACATTGTCTATTAAATGTTTCTAATCCTTCCTCTAGGTAACATCACTAGGAAGGGAGGTATTTTGAAAGGGTATTAAAACCCTTTCTAGGCAGCATGGTTCTTTTTTTAATAGGTTGAGTGGCTGTGTGACCCCATATATGTTACATGCTATAATACAGTTGTAGTGTCCAAACTAAACATGTTCATTTATGTGTTGAGCTTAACATTCTAAAAATGCATCTTAATATTAGAAAGTCCTTAGGTATTCGTGTAGTCGTGGCCACCTTGCTATCTGTAAGTATTTCTCCATTTTGCTGCCATTGAGCTGATACACCTTCTTGTGTTTGGACTCTTCAGGGTTGTCCACATTTCTAAATCACATCAAGTTTCTCCTTTAACTGTTCAGCTTTTATCTGTCTTGCAGCACCTTCGAAGTTACTGCCTTCTTGCAGATACTCAGCTTCTTTTCTTGGTTCTCTCTTCACCAAGACTCTCAAAGACAGAACTAAGCATTCCTGAAAAATTCACTTCTCATACCAGCTGCCCCATTTGAAAGTAAACTGAAAGACTGACTTCAGTAGGGAACAAGTTGGCATTGTTGAGTGGAATCAGTAGCAGCTCAAAGATCATAGGGCTTATTTAGTTATTTAGTGTCTACTCTTTCAGGATGAGTTCTGCAAATTGGTGATTATCTCCACTCTGTAGACCAGGTGAGATTCCTGTAACCGACACCATCTATACAGTGAGATATGACTGTAGTACCAGTTTCATTAGGTTTTTTTAAAATCAGGTTTATGACTTCACCTTTTCGTCGGGGCAACTATTTTTGTATGTGGCAGGTATGTACATTTTAAATTATTTGCAGGCTGGTTTTCGAGTTATTCAGTAACCTGTAGATAAATCCTTTATCTAAATAATACTTCAGAATGTTACTTGTTTAATACAGTAACTTTCAGATTTGAAAAACAAACTACCCCACCTCCCCTGCCTTCAAAATCTCCCTACTCCTCAGCTAAAGATCGGTTTTACAACAGAGCCATTAGAAATCATGTTGAAAGGGGGGGCCGGGGAAGTCATTTTGTTCTGTTTTTAAAGACAGATCTTATATATCCTTTGTCTAGAACAGTTATTTTAAATGGCATTTAGGTATAAAATGATGGCTGCTTGATACTGCTCCTTTGGACTGCATCAATATGGATTTCACTGAAGAGTCGAAGCTTTCCGTGTCCTTCTAGTTATGTTACCCAAACATGATAAAAACTTTAGAAACTGAAAAAGCTGTGAAGACGTTTCAGCTGATACTTGGCTATATTACTGTGTAAGAAAGTAAAGCTTGTGCTTATTTACAAATGTTTCAGAGACTGTTTCTGTTTGTATCCATCACAAACAATTTCTTTGTAGGTTTTAGTTGTAATCAAGTTATTGTTTCCAGAATGAGAATTGTACTGTGTGGGTTTTGTTGGTGAAAGAATCATGAGCCTCTGGCTTGTTTGAAGCTGGGGCTGACTTGGCTGGTACGCAGCCAGTGTCTGGCCATGAAACGCTGCCTGCTGCTGGCTTTGGGTTTGAGTTGTAGTGTAGCACTCTGAAACCATCACTTCGGACCATCTGTGTGTGCAGACAGCGCTCACTTTCCTAGAAAACTTGAAACTTTACTGACTTGGACATCAACTTGTATACATTGATAAATAGTGAATTAAAATAAATAAGCTGATTTGGCTGTCTGTTTCTATCTGTTTTCTTCTTGTATTAAATTACCTTTGATTTTAATTTGCTAAAACCTACCTCTTTTTTAATGACATTCTATCCAAAAGTGGCAATTTCTGTGACTTTTCTTAAAGGCTTTTGTGCACATTTAACCAAGTCGTAATTCTGTAATTATGCCTTCAGTTTTATAGTACCCAGCTGTCAAGAACTCTTTGCTACACATGTCCCTTGACTCTTACTTAGTGAAGAGGGCAAAACACTGAAGTTTATTATAGGATGCGTACATCAAAGGTTGGTCGTTGCATCCTGTACAAGTTGAACTGAACACAGATGGGTAACGTTAATGCATACCTTGGCTTGCCAACAGTCTAGACAATAGCGTGTTCACCAGTGGTTTTATAAGCAATAAAATCCAATAAAAGTTCATACCATTGTTAAGAGAAAGGAGGGGTAGTGATATTTTTGCAGTAACAGTGTTGGTTTATGCTGGCACAAGGTATTTGCGAAACTATTGTTGGGAAAGCGTAACGTGTGTTGGGCTGGAGACACCGTGGGCTACTCTGTGTTCAGAGGAAGCCAACGTTGGTTTTGTTCCTTGTACCTGACTCAGAAATACTGCTGTTGTACTGTTCTGTGACAAATGAATCACATATATACGTCGTGGCCTTACCAGGCAACAAATTGACATTTTCATTAGCAAGATTCCTGGTGACATACAGCCTCTGATAATTTTCAGTACTTTAGAATATGTTACTTTATTTTGAAACATTTTTATGCAAAGAAGAAAAAATTATTCACTCTGCTGTGTTTGTAACTGTGGAAGCCATCACAAACAAAACAGAGATGCCCAGAAAGAATATACAAAATGCTTCCAGCATTTTTTAAAGAATTGAGAATTACTTTTACTGTGCCATCCTAGTTCATTGGTTACATCAGTAAATAAGAAGCAAAACCATTCTACATCTCTCTTTAGAAAAAATATGAATCCTATTGCCTTTTTCTATACCTGTCCTTTTTGTCCAGAATTTACATCTGGATGTAACAAAGTTGTGACATAGACCTGAGCTCTGCATTTCAATCTCTGTAGTCAAATTTAAATTAAAAAAAAAAAGCATAGGCTAAAACATTTTAATGTTTTATTCTTCGCCAGTTTCCTGACAAGCTGCTTAGGAACAGTTGCCATCACCTGATTGCTAAGATGCAGTCTGCAAACCCTTTTAAGCGTAAGTTGCCTGCCTGGTGCTCAGGCTTCTGCGGAAGTTTAAACTGAGGTCAGAAGGAAGTATAAGATGATGGTTGAAGTAAATTCAGGGCTGGTTTAATACCTGTCTTTTTAGAAATGTTATTGTTACTGCGTTTCATTTTTTACTGCTCTGCTTTTAACTCCTCTGTAAGTTCCTCTCATGAACCACCTCAGAAAATTACTTTATGAAGCAACTTATAATGAGGAAATGTTGATCTAAAAAAAAGGAGGCATCTTGAACATTTTAAAAAAATTCTTGGATTATTTTTAGTAGAAAGAGAGAACTAAAACTTAAATTGATTTCAAAGTCTAGACTTTTATAGATGACAACTCAGCAGTTTATTCCATTGCAGCCTGTGGCAGGTGGGTGCACGTGTGTGTATGCGAGTCATGGGGCTCAGGACTGTCTTGTTTGAGTTTCACACGAACCAAGATCTTTGATACAACGTAAAATATTTTAATAATGTATTTTATTTTGTTTCTCTGGTATGTTTTCAAAATCTGTTGCTCTCAAGGGTTTCCCTGTTAATGGCTGTATTTCAAAGTTGAAATCTTTAAAGAAAATCTGCCTTGAGATTTCAAAGGTATTTTATAGAGCTAGGTCATCAGCGGAGCTTCATGGTTGATGCCAAGCATACAGTCATCTTTGTAGCTAAACACTCTTTAAGGATCCTGAATGGTATTTTAGGGTGTAATTAAAAAAAGAAAAAAAAAGAAAGAAAGAAACCCCACCAAATAATTGGCAATCAAGTGTGATCTTAATGTTGGGGGAACTGTTTACAGATAGTGATGCATTTTTTATGAACAATGAAAAACTCTCAATAAAGCAGCAAGCAGTAGCAGCAGGCATTTCTGAATAAAGCTCTCTGCTTTTTAAAAAAATTTATTTCATATCATACCTTGTGTGGTCTTTGGTGTTTGAGGACTGCGTTGGGGGAATAGTGTCAAAAGCTGGTGTGCTTTGCTTTTTTTCTTTTGTCCTTGTGGTTTCAGTAAGGTTTTTTATACTGTTGTAAGTATCAGTCATCTTTTCTGTTTTTTTTTCTGTACTTTCCAGTTTGCTTGACATGAGGAAGTGCAGTTGTATAATTTGGCTCTTGCTCTTGATCAGAGTTCTTGTGGTGATTTGGCAGGTTTAAATAGAAACTTCATGTTACGTAATTTCCCTGAAACAGATCTTTACTTATGCATGGGTGATGATACAGAGACATGTTACAGCATTGCTTTTTTAATTCGAGACATCAGGTTTTTAAATTACAGGTTATGTGTACTGTTTTCACATCCTTGCCTGTTTTTAAGCACTGTCTTAAAGGGTTCTGATAGAGGAAGAGATCTGTCTGGTTTCTGAGGAATGAGCTGGCAGTCATGAGGATTAACATGAGCAGTGGTTGAGCCATTGCAAGGGAACACCCAGAGTGAGTATATAGTACCTGGAGCACATGATGAAGAAGGAGACGCTGGGAAAACTGGGTTTGCTCAGCCTAAGAAAAGAAAGGGATCTATTAACAGTCTTAGTGATCTACAACTACCTAGTGGGGAACGTATGGAGAACACTGAGCCAGGCTTATTTTTTTGAAAGTGATGGCATGATGGGAGGTGGACAAATTGAAACCAGGAAATTCTGATTAAATATAAGGAAAAAGTTTTACCATGAAGGTGGTCAAACAGAAACAGGGGCTTGGGGAGGGGAGGAATGTCATACCTTGGAGACATTCAGAACTTGACTGGACACAGCCTTGAACAACCTGATCTATTTGGCCCTGCTCTGAGCAGAGGTTGGACTGATATCTCCCTTTCAACCTAAATCATTCTATGATTCAGTGCAATAACATTTTCTGTTAAGAGTTCCCAAGCAGAATCTTCTTAACTTGTAGTTTCTGCGGGGGGTTCTGCCATTAACTGGAGTAACTGCATGAGCCAGCAGTGCTAGAATATTCGTGTTTTGTGAACGCTGTTTTTTCTTTATTAGCATTATTGGGAGTTTTTGTGAAGCCAAGTTGACATCTGTGTTTTCAGCATAATCATCCACCACTTTTATCGAGCACTTTTAATGATCATTTAAGACAAATGTAAATACAGCCTCCAAACATTACTTGCACAAATGAGATTCAGCTGAAGCTGACAGTGTTTATAAAAATGACCCAAGATTGAGGACTTGGTGGTTTTCAGTTAAGAATTTCATTTATGCCCAGAAATTAATACGATGTGTATAGCAAACAGTTCTTTCCTCTGGTGACTCTGTTTGGCTTGAAAAGTAAGTTGACATGTTAGCTGAAGGTCTTGTATTGTCGCAGGAATGTTACCCTAGCAATGGTTGGCCACTGTGTGTCCTGTATAAATAAAAGGTTAGCATTTGCATGAGCGCATATTTCTGTGGACTCCAGAAGAAGCAGAACCAATACTATTGCTGTAAGACATCATTTTACATACACGTTATTGTTTTATGCTTTTTAGAATGATTTAGAAGCACCCAGGGAATTACTTTTCTAAAATGGAGATTCTGTCCTAAATGAAAAAATAGCATTAAGATAAAATAATTTTGAAGTCACGAGAGGTTTCCATTTTCTTCTATAAATTTCTTTTATTAATTCAGTACTATCTATTCTTTTAAGATCCTGTAATACTCCCTTTAAAATGTAGAGGGAATTTATGCAAGTGAAAGAACTATTGTTTCACTTCCCGTTCTTGTGAGCTGCAAGCCACAAATATTTTCTAATTACAATTAAGCCAGCCATAGATTACGTTATCTACAGTATCAGATGGGCACAGTAACTTTCCTTTACAGATGGTCGATGAATGTGCATTGCTTTCTCATGTTCATTCCTATGAATGGTGGATGAGTGAAGGGAGGCAGTTGCCCAACACATGATATGAGTGTTCCAGAAGATGCTCATTGTAGGCTTCACAAAAGGGGATACCACGCTATTTTCCCTTCCAGGGACATCAGTCTGTGTGCATATGTGCACATAAAACCTTGGGGAAATTAATTCCTTTAATAGGGCCCTGTTTGTAGTGTGATTATGCATCCATGTAAATTGTTGAATAATTAATACAAAATTGTGCTCTCTTGTTTAGGCTTTCTCTTAAATGCTCATATATCACACTTCCCAGTTGATACCTAAGTGCTGCTTTGGAGAACTTTGGCTCCTTCACTTTTGAGCATTTATATTCTGGCAGACTGTGAGTAAACATTTACAGAGGGAAGTGAAAAGAGGCTTCCCGCCACTTGTGGTGGCAATTTTGGCAAAATAACAAGCAAGGGAAGTTTAGATGGCCTTAACAGTAAGTGGTACTGCCACCACTAGCTATGGTAGCATCTAATATTTTCAATTTCAGATCCACCGCTTGCACCCTGAAAGATCACGTTACTCATCGCACAGGCTTTCCAAGCGACCTCGAGACAAAAGAGTGGGTCTGAATCACAACTATTTCTGTTGTACATATGAAAAACTGAGCGATGGTCACATTTGCCTGATGACAGTCAGCTCTGTCTCACCTTGTGTTTTAACCACAAGTCAATGCCTTGTTTAAGTGTTTGGTGTAAAAAGGCTGTTTATTTCCAGGGGGCTAGGTATTTATTTCTTTATCGGTGGCGAGTATATAGTGTAAAGACAGAGCATAGCAAAGCCTAATATATATCAGGGCAACTTAATTATCTTAAAATAATAATCATTTTTCATGGGATAATAAAACTATTTCTTGATAATGCTTCTGACTTGTCAGCGAGTTTTTCTTTGGCGTTTTGACAGAAATAACTTTAGAAAAGGGTTGATTGCAAAAAATGTAGTGTGATTTTACAGATGCTCGTGAAAGGTATTTCCTGTATAGGACTTATGCGGAAGAAGTCATGGATGTATTTATATGAGAAAGTTAACAGGAGGCTGGTATCATTGGTGCAGTGAGTGGCAGTGACTTGGGAAGGAATAAAGAGAAATAATCAGTGATGAAGGTTGAAAGCAATGCGGTAGAGCAAGGAAAATAAATGGAAAACCAAAAAAAATTCAAAATGACTGCTAGGAAGAGGGCACAAGGAAAGCACTGTAAAGGTTAAGATCAGGAAGGGGGTACTTAATAGGAATCTGGGCAATCTTGTGAGAAATCTAGTTTAAGGAGTTAACAGAAAACTTTAAAACTTTTTTTTTTTTTTTGCTTTTAAAGATTTTGTGTAGAAACCATTTGGGATTTGGATTGAGCTTCGAGATTTTTCTGTCAAATGTCATAAAACTACCCGTTTTTAACAGGAAATGAAACTTTGCCATCTTGTTTCAAAGCCGCACTGTGATACAATAACAAGGGTTCCCAAAATACTTTGCCCTGCCAGAAAGCAGCCTGCATGCCTTTGAGTCACTCTGTAGCTAGCAGGAGAAATAACCAAACTCAGGAAGCACCTGGTGTGCTCCGGTTTGGAGGCAGGTGGGGCTATGTCGAAAAGTTTTAACTAGAAACATGCGACATTCCTTTTTTTGAAGTCATGGAGTCAGACATCCCGAACAGATCATTCACAGGGTTTTGTTTGGTTGGGGTTTTTGTTTTTAGCAACTCTGGATACACTTGAGGAATTGAAGACACAAGGGAAGAAATACTTTTTTTGTTTGTTTGTTTTTGTTTTTGTTTTAAGCATTTTTATCTGCTATCACTTATAACCACATGGTGTTTCAGTGAGTTACTTGGAATTTACACATACTTACATGGAAACTATGTGAAAACCTCATGTCCTGTTTTTAAAATTGAATGTGTGTGCACAGGTTTTGTCCTGTTAAATGAGATACTAACTAGAAACATTATTGAAACAGTGAGCTAATAATGTGCATGATTTGAATGGCAGTCTGTAGGACTTAAGTCTATATGAGAAATGAACTGTCCCGTGCCCCCAGAGTGGTTAGTTAGGACCGAAGTGAGAATGGAGTTGGTACTGAAAATGTTCAGATGCTCCGTTGGATGATTCGAAGTGAAATCCAAAGGTTTCTGTGAATAACTGCTGCTTCATCAAAAATGAAAGATCTAGTTGTCTAGCTGTCTTGCTAGTTATTTTATTTTTGATGAAACTTAGTCAATATAGGTTGCAAATTGAAGGTGGTTATCTGGATGTATTTGAGCTAGTCACAAAGATGAGCTGTGTTTAATCCTCTACCAAAGCCTCTAGGAATGGTAGAAAAATTTTTAAAAGTATTTGAAGCACAGTCTCGCTATAGATTTTGTTGTCTTCAAGGAACATGGGAAGCGGTTTAGAAGAAGGTGAAATGTGTTATAATCACCATCTTTTGATGGAGCCTGTGAGGGCTGATGTAACGTCTTGTACGTCAATGGCAGGAGAAAACATTTCTGAGAGGCTTAACTTACGAAAGAGGTAGAGGAGTTATAAGACGGAGATAAGGCCCAAAATAGCACAAGCCCAATAAGTGTAAGATGGAAAATATCACACTGAATTTGAAGCGTAATTAAATCCTTAAAAAAAAGTTACTGGAAAAATGGCTTCTAATCTATTATTTTTTTGCATCTTGGTGTCACCCTGGAGGGAGGCAAACCTGGTAAGAGTTTTTACAGAATTGAGAAGGTTTACATAGGGTATGGCTGCCAAATTGTGAGATGCTTTTTGTTCTTACACCTTCAAAAGCTTTGCTTCTCTGTTTCAACATAAGTCTGTTTGGTGACAGTGGAGGTGTGTTTTACTAGTATGGGTGGATGGAGGTAAGGACCTGGTCATCAGTTATCATAGCCTGCATGGACAATGGGTGTTTGAACTGTATTTTTTGGCATAGTCTCTAGAAAACTTTCTTGCCTTGGGATCCCTCCCTGCAGCTGAATTCTGGGCTTGTGCTTGTGAACCTTTACAGGCACTGTGGCTTGCAGCACGTGCTCAAAAGGCAACACAACATTGGGTTTCAGCTCCTTTTGAGAGGTCAGTAAATAGCTCAGGGCTCCATCAGCAATGAATGGGGTGTGCAACTGGTATCAGGAGAGAAATGTTCCTTCACTGTGAGCTGCTCTGAAAGGACATGAACAGAGCTGATCCATGCACCATTGGAATTAGGCCACGGAAGAGCATTAGGAGGCAAGACGTTCCTATTTAGCATTTACAAATTGCTAGGGAGATAATTGATTGGAAAGCTGGCTGAAAAGCTTGGTCAAGGGAGGAGGGGGAATCCTGCAATATGATTTGTCCATTTACCTGCTAGTTTTCATACAGGAAAAAAAAAAAAAAAAATTCCCATCTGTTCAAGTTGTCCTCTCTGCTAAAAAGGCTTTATAGCTAGGATAAACCGCCTTGTCGTGGAAGGGAAGCAAATATTCCCTACCAGTAGATTAATTAGATCCATAATGGCATACAACTGACTAGCTGGAACAGTGTAGTCCAACCGACCAAGGATATTATTATGTAATGTTTTACAAATTACTGAAGCACTAAGTTAACTGCTTGTAGGATTTGAATGCTAATTAAAAGAAATAAAGTCCCTCTGGTATACCCTGTGTTGCTCATCATTAATGGGAAGAACCTGTTCAGTGCAGCTGAACCCTCTCTGCTGTGTGTGCACTCGCTCCCCTCTTGGCAGCAGCATTGTCCAGAAGCATTGAGCAGCACCCTTCCATTAGTACCTTTTAAAAACCTTTAATAGATTTCAGAAACTTCAGGAAAGGTTAAATGCTTAGGTTCAAGGGCTTTAATCTCACATAATTCAAAGTTGCGGGAGCTGAAAATGATCTAAAGGTCCTGGAAGAAAATTTGTTGAAAGAATCATGACAATATCCTGATTTTTGGGTGCCTAAACTTATTTGGAGAAGCTACTTTTGATGGAAGTATAAAACAATGTATGTGGAGATGGGCAGAAATCAGTTGCTAGTTCCATCTAAAGAATATTAGAAAAAAAATTTTTAAACTGTTCCTATTAATCAAATTGTTCAGTGTTTTGTCCTAGACCTTAGATATAATGATTTCATTTAATAGATGAGAATTCAGTTTAATAAAAGAGAAATTGAAAATGGTGTGGACCCCTAGGAAAAAGATGGATAAAAGGAAGAGGGCAAATCTGAGACGCATCTTTTTTCTAAGTAATATATCTTCACGAATATTTGTGACTATTACATGAATGCCCAAATAATTTAACAAGTCATAATAGCTGACCCACTTCTGTCATACCTTGCTTTTCTCAATGGGCTTGATTGTGTTGGATTATTATAGTCTGGTTTTATGGTATGCATACGCGATTTCAAGTACCAATGTCTGTATTTACATTCTACGTATCGACGTTAATGTGAAGGTTTACCACAGACCCTGCTATCTAGCTGGGTCTAGAAGGCCCATTTCAAATTTAAAAGGGGATATCAGAGACAGTGTTCATCGAATTACCTTTGCTGATTGTTTCAATGTATTTAATAGCAAAGACTAGGTATTAAAGATAGCCTTGTATCAAAGAAATCCCGAGCCTACCAGATTCTTGGGACATCTCTTCCTATGTGATTTAAACGTTGCTTGCGCTGTTCTGACTATGTATTGTTGTTAGGACATCTGAGCAGTATTATTGTGAAATTAAGTAGTTTTTAAAGACGTTTGAGCATTAATCATAGAGTGTGCAGCACTGTTGAAATAAGTTTGAAAAGAAGCTTACATTAATGCAACTATGTTCATCAAATGGTGTTATGAGAGTAAAATATATTTAGGTGTTTCCAGTCAGGCCATGCTTAAAAAGTGATTTAATTAAAAGATAGTTTAACACCACTGGATCCCATTTGTTCACTTTTCTGTTCATTTTTGTTACCCATCACTGTCGTGTATCAAATAGTAGAAGCTTATAAAATACTGTCAGCTTCTGGAGAAAATGGTACAACCAATGAACCCATCAATACTTGTTTAGGAATACTGCTTGTAACAGGGTTTTTTGTGCCAGGCTTTATGTTGGGAGTGGGGGGAATCTGTTTGAAGGGGAGAAACCTTTCACAATATTTTTAATTACAGACTTCAGACTAAAATTATCTTTCTCCTCACCCACTGGTGCTTATAAGGAGTGCATGCATAAATTGTTAGCATGATTCCCCTGGGAATAAATGAGAATGGACTACTAAAAGTAATAAAGCATAATTGGCACGTGGAATTCCCGAGCGATATTTGGGAAACACACATTAATCTTCTATGCTGCAATGCAGCTGCTATACCTTTGGCATACCCCTATGATGTTTTTTCATTTATTGTTCAAGATAATTTCTTTCATTGTTCTATGATTCTATAATTATTACAATAATCACAGTCCCGTGACTCTGAGCCATTTTCCTTTTAAAAACATGTTTCTCGTTTGTGTAGATTACAAAAATTCCTAAAAATAGTTTCACTTGCTTTGGTCCTTGAATTTTACTATGACTGGTAAGGACTAGTTAGTAATCCTTTAGTAGAGTGCCTTTTCAGGGATGTGGGGTTTGCTATACGAAGTATGCTCTGCCTTTTTCATACTGTTTAATTAATTGACATTTTAATATAAAATTTATAACATGCATTTTAATTTGAGTTGGAAAATGTCTTCATTATCCTGAAAAGACCCTTTGTGTTGTGGATTAGACAGTGCAATGTTACATGGACCACATCAACTGCCAGTTATGTCTGTTTGGCATGTTAAGAATCTGAAATGCTCAGTAATAGATTAAATATATTGAAGTTTCTTATATTGCAATATTGCCATCACTAAACTTACTCTGAATCATCTTTTGAAAAGCCCGTTCACTGAACAGTTTGCTGGAAGTGACAGGTAACTTTAAACCCGTGTACAGAAAGAAAACCCATGTGGAAGTGATAAATCCAAATAGCAATTGGGAACAACAGCCTGTGTTGGAGCAGAAGAGGTTTTGTTCAAGAGATTTATTTGAAGAAGTAAATGGAAAGTGCGCTGGACAAAAAAATAACTGCTGTTAAAATGATAATATAGAATCAACTGAACAAAAACTAAAACCAGCAATGGCAAAATAGATGGTTAAAAAAATGGAAAATGCAAAAGAGTAAAGAAAAGCTCATGAGGAATGCACATGATGAGTATCTAATTATTTTTTTTTTACACTTTTTTATGCATTTTATCTGCCAAGGGAGTATTTTTAACTATTAAGAAACATGGGATTTGGTATGAAAAGCATTTTCACATGCGTATTTGTGTCAAATTAAGGTTTTTGTTCCTTAGTCTGTACTCTTATAGAACACAATACTTTGAAACTTATCCAGAGCTGGTGTGTCTGAGTCAAGGATGTTTCATCTGTAGTATGAAGGCTTATACGGACACTTGCTGGTAAATCCACACCTTTGACAGAGTGTAAGTCTGTAATAAGGGGAAATTTCAAGAGCTTTCTTGGAGATGGGTCTGTGTTTGTGTGTGATTAAATCCTGTAGGAGCTAAGAATTGTCATGGTTCTAGCCTATTCTCGAGCAAAGTACATTTCTTTAGCCTACCTTCCAAATTACGTAAAAGTATATATGTATTTTTTAAACTGCAAAACAAAATAATTCATTGTTGGGTACATTTTCCTACTGAAGAAAAAAATAAGAAATCCAGCTGCAATTGTTAGACATAGCACATACTCCACTGCTGTTCAGCAGTCATTATGATGATGATGTGGTCAGCATAATAACCCTTGAATAGCAGAAATCAGTGGCAAAATGCTGAATTATTTCAATATACATTTTTCTGCATGAAGGAAGCCAAATATTATTGGCAGGAACAGTATAGAGTATTCTTCAGATATGAAGGTAACGTGACCGTGACAGTCTGCCACAAAGTGTTCTTCTGAGTGTTGGATTTGAGCCAAAATTTTTTTTTCCAAGAATGAGGAAGTACAAAAGCAAAGACGATTGCACCAGTGCAATTTATTGAAAATTAGTCAAGTCAGAAGAAGGATCCCTTGGGATTTATTCCAGTGCTATGAAAGAAAAAGCAAAATAGGGCCAAGAAGTCTTTGGAGATGATACTTAAAAACTTTTGGGAAAAGTAGGTGTGTTTCTAGATTATAAAGAATCTGTTTTCATCTTCCAGGGGTTTTTAAGCTTTATACGGTAGAATTTGAAGATCTGTTTTTCCATTCTTATGGCAATTTTACATCAGGGTATTCCCACTGATTTAAGTGGAATTATTCTTGAACCCTGAAGTGTTAATTTAATGCTGTCTTCATCAGGTAACTCTCTCATGGCTGCCTGCCTCCTGGGGCAAAGAATTATAAAGGAGATTTCCTTCCGTGCCTGTGTGCACCTACCAGACCCTCATCATTAAATGTGACAACTACAGGGTACTACCATGAGATCTGTGGAGGCAAATCTAGGAGGAGTACTTAATATTATCATTAGTTTTGCTTATACTTGTTTCGAAGGAACTTTTCCTCTGGGTTGGAGGAGGGTGATGGGCATCTGTTGGTGGCCATTCCATGTTTTTCTGTGCTCAGAGTAGACTTCAGTGCACCAGCAACAAAGGTTTTGTCATTAAAAACAATGACCCAGCCTAAATTGTAAAGGAACAAAATGATGTGCAGAACAATCATCAAGTGACTAATGAGACCAAACAAAGAACTTGCAAACAAGCCCAAAACTATTGACACTAGAAAATACAAAGCTCTGGGGTAAGGGAAAGTGCAAAGTGTGCTTATGAGCTGAAAGGCAAGCAAACAGAAGTCAGGGCACTTGTTGTCTTCTGGTGTTTGTTGTTCCCCTGTTTGCCACCATGAAAGCTCCTTTTCTAGGTTGGGGGAAGAGAGGAGGAATCTAAGATAGCTTCTGCAGCCTTTGTTGATCGAAATAGACACTTTACATGTTTTGCAGCCTTTTCTATTATACTCCCTCCCTCCCTTTTGGTCTGCTTTTTTTATTTCCACTCATTCCCAGATTTTTTTATCATTTCTCCACTCCTGAGCAGTATGGATATGTCCCTGGAATGTCTTTTGCTTCCTAGTTCACAGCTGGCTGTTTAAGAATGTATTTCTGAGGGCAATCATGCATGATGTTGATTTAAGAAAAAGAAAATAAAAAGAAACAGGAGAAGCTAATTAGCTTGACAGCAACAGTACAGCAAGACAGTTATAAAAATTCCTTAAAATTATTTTCTATGAAACTCCAAGAAGGAGCAGAAGCCGGAGAGGTGGCAGAGGATCTTTCTGTAGGGACTCTTGAGTTACTGGGCCAAAACCTTCTTCATTTCAAGGAGATATGAACAGGTTGGTGGGCAGGGAGTTAGAGGAGTTTGCTCTAAGTAAGTGCAGTAAGGGCTAGCAGAGTAAAAATGTCTGCAAGTTACTACCCTTTTTGTTTGTTTTAGCTGCTACTTTGTGTCTGACAATGCTTGACATTCGAAGAAACTACCTGCTGCAGGAGTTGAGGGCAACTGAGGTGCCCAGGACACTTGGCTGTCCACCCGTACTTTAGGGTTGGTTGTCTACTGAAATACTTCAGAGTAGAGCTGAAGATGCCATGTTACAGAGGAAGCAATCAAAAGCAATTTTAATTGGGAAATTCAAGTAAAAGTAGAGTGGTTTTGCTGCATTATTTAATTTTTACGAAGTGTTGAAAGGACCAGCATAAGCAGATGAGCAGTATTCTGCACAGGAATGCACACCTTGGGTAAGTAGCAAATGCTGGTGGAGCCCTGTTGTTATTTAGAAAGCTTTTTTCCCTGTTCACATCCCAGGTAGCTGCCTGGCAGCAGTCATTTAAGAAAAACCAAGAATTGCAGTCCCATCCTGCCTTTTACACGTAGCTCTTTGGGAATGCTCCCAGCTCTCGTAGCTCTGCATTTTGAGTAGCATCTGCCTGCCCTAAATTAACTAGAGGCCTTCCTCGCTCTGTCCAGATGTATCATCTTTAGGGTAGTTGTGTTTCCCTTTTGTGGGACCGCACTAGATTCCAGATGTTCACAAGCAGAACTGGCTAGTGTTACTTCACTGAGAGTGACTTGGACCTGGACCTCACTGTGAAGGAGGCTTATCACTACAGCGGCTTTGGATGTGCATGATTTTCTTGGGATATGCAGAATTTTATGGCCTTAGCTTCACACTACTTTGCATTGGATGCAGACTGTGTGGCTGCACTACCGCTGAGTTGAAATTCTGATTTTACAGAGCTAACCTTAGATGGTCCTTTCTCCTTGCAGGCTGAGGAGATCCAGCACTAACTTTTTGATCCAGACAAGAGGCAAGGTTTTTGTCATCAGCTTTTCTTAGCAGCTTTCTCTATTTGCACATATGGCTTAGCAGAAAAGTAAGATTTTTATCAAATGCTCACTCTGTAAAGGCCAGGCTAGGCAGCAGGCTTCCAGTCATTTTTAAGTCAGACTTCAGACTTCAGTGTCATGATCGGTGCAGACACTCCGCAGTTGTTCTACAGGATTGCAATGACTGAGAAATGCAGAAGCTCGCAATAGTTTTATGTCAGCCGATACGTGGTTGCTGCAGGCATGCTGTTCAGGGACACTTTTATTGCTTTGATCTTGGGTTTGTTGGTAATTTATATATAGAAGTCGCATTTTGTTGACAAATACTCACAGACCTGATTTACTTTCATGTTAGGATGTCTTGATGGAGAAGGGTGTTTCAGCAGTGACAAATACTGCAGTGATGGAAGAATTTAAAAAGAAAAAGACTTAAAGAAAGCAAGCTCCTCTTCTATATTAGGCGAAATTGATGCCTAGAATAAATTACTACCAGGAACCAGCATTTTTAAGGGAAAATCACTGTGGAATGTAACTGTTAACTTAAAAGGTTGGGTTTTCCTGACGTTCCTTCCTTTCTTTCCCCGTGTCCTTGGGAGACGCTGTTACGCATCACTGCTGAGTTCGGCAAAGCCAGCTGATTCAAGTTGTTGACTTTATTACTTCTGAGTTTTAGACAGGTTTCTAAAATACTCTATCCTTCACTGTCAAGTAATATGAGATGCGCTGCTATGCTTGGGGTAAAATACATGCAAACTACTTTTGTCCTTAACCTCTCATAGACCCAGAAAGACACTTAAGCTAATGTCTTAATAGTAATAATTCCTGTTAACAATTCAGCTATTACTGTACCTACCCCAACCTTTACTTTTTATATTCTGAGGTATTTGCAGATAAAAATTAAAACACTTGGAGTCTCACTTTCCAAAATCATTCAACTGAAAATTCCCAGACTGTACTATCCGTGAGATCGCACTGTTTATTTAATGGATTATAGGCATAAGTTTTAAACACAAACACTCAAAAAGCTTCACTCAGCATGCTTGTTATGTAATTTCTATATATTTTTTTTTAAAGTTAAATAAGAAAAAAGTTTGGAGTACTGTTACAGAAAACACGGATGAAAAATGAGAGTCCCTTTTCTTCATGGGTTACAGGTTGTTTTAAAAACAAAACAGATCAGGGATAGATAAAACAGGCTTTCTAAACCAAGTGAGAATAGAGTGTTATAAGAATTTAATTTTCATTTTTAATAGGCTACCTAAAATAGATAGAAGGCAGTATCTATGATACGGATCTCTCTTTTTATTTGGGGATTTTGCTATGATTAGTGAACAGGAAAATATGTCACATTACTGTGATGCAATACCATTGACTTCATAGAAGACTTATCACTCCATGAACACAATGATTTTTCTTCAGTTCATTTAAAACTTTTCCTTATCTTTTAATTTTCAGACTGTAGTTGGGGTGGGGTAGGGTTAGGTCTAATTTTGTTATGTTACCTCCACCCATGTAAGGAAATTCTTTGCCCTCAACATCAGCTATATTGTTTCCGGCAAAGTGGTAGCAGCTTATGAAGTATTTGTCAAAGTTTTTAATGGTCAGCATAGGCAAAATTAACACAGGTAAACTGTTGAGTTGCATCAACTCACAAAAGGATGGATGTTTACAGGTGAAAACTTAATTTGCTCTATGATGGTCATCTTACTGAAAGAGTGGAGTTCCAGTGAGGGTTAGGGAGTTCAAAAATATATAAAAATATAAATGCCAGTGTTTGAAAATATATAATTATTTCTGGGCAGTGATGATTCAGATGAGACTAGTGTAAATTAGATACTGAAAACCTTCTTGGCTTTACAAGTGTGGTTTTAATTGTCTTTTTTTAACTTAGTACTGTAAGGTCCCGGTTTTGGTGTCTGGCAGATTCAGATTGCTAAATGAGAGGCTTAATTTGAACGCCTGAGTTTAAACTGTAAAAATATCATGCAGAGCTTCAGCACAGCTTAGCAGTTTCTGTGCAAGACAAACCAGGAATATTTCAGAAATAAATGAGATAAAATGGAAGACTTTCCTTGATGGCTTTGGATGACTCAGGTCCACGTTACACATGGGTCACATAGTTTCCATTTTTTCTTTGGGATTTGAGAAGGAATGAGTCGTCTTAAATAAAAAATACATAGTAGTTTAGCTTGTTCTCTGTCTGCTCTAAGAAATTGAAATGGTAATTTTTAAATGGAGTGTGACTGAGACCTGTAGTTCTTCTAGTGAAGAGACCTCAAAGTAAGTTATGTGAATGAACACGATACGTTCAACACAGTGTCTTTTCTACATTCGGCATTATCATCTTAGATTAAGAACAATGTCCCAAAGGCAACCAAATGTACTAACAATGTCTAAAATAGTTTTATTTACATCGTTGCTTTTGAGGAAATCTTTATAGAATGCAGAATGATGAAAGCCAATGCATCCAAGTTCCTAAAATGTTTAATATAATCTCTTGAAGTAAAAAAAAAAAAAACTTCCTCAAAATGGTGATCTGAACTGGGACTGAAATTTTTTCCTAGGAAAACTGTGCTACGTTATACTTGAAACTTTATGTTGAAATCAGAAAAATGTTCTTGTCCTGCCCCCCTCCCACATCATTTTATTGATTTGAATTAATGTACAGGATTTGTTATAAAAATACGCTTTAATTTGGTTGTGTATCCATTGCCTTCGTTAACACTTTCGGTTCTTCTCAGGTCTAATTTCATCCGTTATCTTCTAAAGCTTTGACTCAGGTGGGGAAGTAGTTTTGCAAGTATGACAATTCCATGGTAAAAAAATGATTTCTTAAAAAACATTGACTTTTTTCTATCCTTGGAAATTGTAATTCTGTGGTACTTAACTTTATATTATCTTAGTTCTGATGACAGTTTTGTTTCAAAAAAAGCCTTGATTTCCTTTTGAGGCTGAAAAAAAAGACAGGTTTTTCAGTCTGATTTTAATACAGTGAAGTGATTTAGTAATCTTTTGAGATTCAGAAAGAGAACAAAAGCCATTGTAGTGGAATAACATGTGTTGGGTTTTTTGAAAAAAATTTTTTTCAGCTTCCCCTTCAAGTTGTGTGATCAGAAATTTTCAAAAGACTTCTTATTTCAAACCTAAGTTGATACGTTCAGTGGTTTGGGTCAGAGTGTTTGTAAGTAAATGAGATTCAGATTATAAAATCCCACATGAATGTTAATTTATATTGTGTAGTTCAGCAAGTCAAGTCTTCTGGTTTAATATTAACATATCCAGCTTGATATAATAATTACCATTTTATAGAATGAATAGATACATTATCATTGAAAGCAACTGTAACCAGCCAGCTCTCTAATCCTGTAACTGATGGGATGTCACGTTTTCTGTGCAACTATGAGGTTTTTAGCATGTGTTGGAACTGCACGCTTAGCCGTGGGTTTACTTGGCTGACAAATATGCCTGTGTTGTATTGCACTGACTTTAATAACTTCAAATCTGGCAGCTCTCATCAGTATTTAAGAACTTCATCATATTGAAACCACTTTTAATTAATGAAAGGAGAACGGCTGTAATGCAGTTTTCACATGCTGACAGATTTGTATGCTTCCTAATGTTTTGCCACACTTTTCTTTGATGTTCTTTCTTATTTATCTTTCGTATATATCTCTATATCCCGCTTGGGGGCGGGGGGTATTCTGGCATGTCAGCAGAAAACTTCAGAGCTGTGGTCATTGCAAGAGGAGTGGGGAAATAACGAAGTTAATATATAAATAACTTTTTATATTCCTAGAACTACAAAAGGCAGCTGTAGATGAATTAATTTCTAATGCTCCATAGATAATAGTTGCAGAGAATAAGCACGTGTTGCAATGGGCTTTATCTCGCCCAGCTTTAAATGACCCCTGCGTAGATGTGTATATCTAAGCTAATTGTCTGGGCGCTGTTTACGGTCAGTGAAGAGGAATAGGCACTTAGCATGCTGCATTTCATCTGACCTATTTTAGCCATCTATCTTAGAGGGAGGTGAATCACACCACAGAAGTGCCAACTTCTCTCCGTTGACTCTAAAAAGGACCTAGAGTGACAAACTCTGATGTGGATGTCTGCACTGTAGAAGTCTTCAGTTAAATGACATGAACCCCTCCTGCTGAGTTTAACATAAAAAGAACATATGGGCTTGATACGAAGGCAGGGGGAGTGAGCGCTGAAATACTTGTTTATAGCATACTGGAATGAAAAAATCACAGCTGCTTTGCAAACTGAGCATTTATAATTGCTTTGCCAACTTTAAACTATTTATTTACATTTATTAGCAGAGTTGCACTCCAGCCTGGTGTTTGATCTGAAAAGCTTTAGGAACAGATATGCTTCATCATAAATGTCTGCAAGTTCTGTTTTGGGGGAGTTTCAGGATTGCCATGGTCATGCAGCAATTCTCCCGAGAGCACAACCAGTCTTGGCAATTTTGTACATCATTTGTATTCCCTGAAAGTGCAAGACAGACCTGCTATTGGGACTGTGTGTATTTGATGTGAAAATAAATGCCCTTGAAGTGGGATGGTAGCTTTTGTGCTCATGTAACTATGCTACTGAGGTCTTATCCCTTTAGCGTTATAAAAGCACACGAAGTGTTAAAATCCTCATGCTGGCCTAGGACTATGCCTTATGAACTAAATGTGCATTGCAAGATGAATTCCAGTAGAGCTGTGCCTATACCAAGACAGACAAGAACTGAAGCTGCATATGTGTATCTTTGTGGGTTTTTTATGGATTTGCGGTTGGGAATTTCCTGACATTTTTATCAGTTGAACATCCCAGCCATAAGCTCATATTATATAATTCTTTTAATAAGAATTTTTTTTTTAATTACGCTTAACGGAGTGTTTGGTGGAGCTGACCTAACTTGTAAGAGCCTGGAGTAGTTAACCTATAGTTCTTTCCCAGCCGTACAGTGCATCTTCCTTCGCTTAACAGAGCCTTCCCGTCGCTGGGGGCCTCAAGTAGCTGCCCTGGCTGCTGACCCCGCGAGACCGGCCTTTGATACGGGGAGCTGGCAGCATGGCTGAGTGAGCCGGCTACATTGTGGTGGCTTGAAAGAAATTCCCACGTTTGCTGCCGGTTTGGCATGGCGGCCTATCTGTTTTCTGATGGCCGTAGTCTTTGCGCTAGCAAGTTTGAGGCAGGTTTAATGTCCGAGGCTGAAGGAAAGAAACAGCCTGTGCTAGGAAGTACTTGACTCTTGGTAGGTGGAGGATGGAGAAAATAGTGTAGTGTAAAGTAGATTTTGGATATAAAATTTTGAACACAAGAATTCTAGTCACACAAATATATTATTTTCCTCAAAGCATCCATCACTGAGGATATCTGTATGTTAAGTTTTAATTTCATCTGGTGGTTGCTGTAGCTGGGTGCTGATGGTGGGTGAAGCTTTTTTTGCAGAAGGAAAATCTCTTCTGTTCATTGTAAGTTCTGAATGATTTGTGCCTGATTTACATGTGTCTGTTAGCCTCGTCTTAAATGCTGGGCTTGATTTTGCTAGGACAGAAACTATTTCTTAAGGCTTGTACAATTTCACTTTTTTTTTTTCCTCTGACTTTTCAAAATTATTTAAATAATCAGATGCAATTTTATGTAGAAATGCATTCTTGAATCTGTTGAAATCTGGTATACACTATTTCAATGAGTGTACTCTTTAAATGGCTCTCAGTGAAATTTGGTATATTGAAAAATACATGTAATATATATTTAAATATATCCAGAGTTGAATATTTAAATGAAATTGTCAGTCACTTGCAAAGTCGTACATGTTTAATACAGAACTTGCATTAAACCTACGTGTAACATATGCCATGCGATGTGATTTTACAGCTCTGGTTACAACAGGGCTTTTGAGATTGAACTTTGATGTTGTCCTCTGGTAACTGCTAAGTTTATGATAAATTTTTGTTATGTATTTGGTATTTCTGTGCACAACAGGGATATGTTGTGTTTATGTGAAATGGCAGCTATTGGTCAGTAGTTTTTAATAAGCAAATAGCTGTGTATCTGAAGTATACAGATGTTGAATGTCTTGGTAATGTCATTTGGAGTGCAGTACAGTGACTTGAGGAGTGCTGTGGCTGGTAGAAGCCCCATATCCTCGGAGTTACTAGGTCCCTTTCTTGACATAAATGACATCTCCCTGAGCGTATTCACTTATCCAAACCTGACCTCACTGTTCTGCTATGGCTGTATGACACAACTGGATAGAAATCATTTAATATAATGTGATATTGTTACGGTGCTCTGTGGTGCCATCTAATGGAAATAAAGCACTGTCATTCTGTTGTCAAAAATGAAAGATGCCCACCTGTCACTATCCAGGCTAATAATTATAGGTGAATACGTGTTAAAAAAAGTTGTGTGAGCATCTTACAAATCTAAACATGAATACTAATAAATCATATACAAAAGTACATACTGCTTTTCTTAATTTTCTTAAATTCTTTCCCTCATACAGGCTCTTGATGGAAATGTATATGATCACCTTAAGGATTATTTAATGGCATTCAGCAGGACTGAACTAGAGTCATGCCAAGCTGTACAAAACACATTCCAGTTTTTACTGGAGACTTCCAGCAGGGTAAGTTTTGACTGAATGAACCTTTGTAACTGAATACTTACAGCATATATAAGTTCCCAGGCTTAAGATGTGCTTCCAAAATAATGACAAAACTGAAGGGTTATTATTTTTGGTTACTCCTGAGTGGTATTAAGTTAAAAGAAACTAGACAGTTTTCTTGGGGAGAATTTTTCCTATTGCCACCCAGATTGCATTCTCTTGAGTGCATTTACACAGTACAAGATCTTTAGAGAACAGCAATCAAGAGATGCTCGTTATGCTCACTCTGCATGTTTGGAAAGAGAAATTGCAGCTGAGAATTCTGCACTGTGTAATCTGGAACCACATTAGTCATCCATCACAGTAAAACCCTGGGAAACTGTTTGGATCATTTCTTAATAATTGACTGTCAACTTAAAAACCAAAATATTATGGTGTTTTCTCCCTTGAATTAAGAATGGCAAATACAGAAAACAGATTAGAGTCTTGTCATAGACATGGTTTGTTTGCTTTGTCGAGCAGCCAGAATCAGAAATATGTGATAGCTTCCGGGATAATTTTGATACTTAAATAATTCATCTGATGGCCTAAAAAAAAAAATAATTGCCATTGAGCTCAAACGAGCTGCTTTAGTGCAGTCATAATATTCCTTTATACATTTACCTTAACCACCCTCACAGAAACAGAGCTCATTTATGCAGAGACTTAGGTAGAAAAAGCATATTTAACATGTTCCTTACTCACCTACAAGCATGCTAACTCACACCTTATTAGATATAAAGTGAGTGGATTAAAAATTGGCTTCACGCTAGCTTGTCCTTGAATTTACTTGGCAGCAAATGTAAAGATAATGCAAATACCATTTTATCTTCTGTTGGAAAAGGACTTTCAGTAATTTACCTTGGTGTATATCATTCAGGTCAGCTTAAAATATCTTCCCCCCAAATGCTGGGTTTGAGTCTTTCAACTAAATATGCTTATATGTGATGTCTTCATATTCATCATTAATTTTTCAATATTGTCTTAAATCCTTTGTGTTCAGAATACTTGGAGTGCTGCCTGGCTGGGACTTTCAGCTAACTAAACTGTCGTTTCCAAACAGCTCATTTGCGTAGGAATACCTTCGTCGTATGTTTGTGTGCGCTGAGCTTGTGATAGCTTGTGTTAGCAAGCCTCTGTGTGGCCAGAAGCCTGCAGGTCTGGCTTATTTTACACAGTAACAACATCATGCTGTATGTTTGAGGAAAATAGTTCTGTTTCTGCTTTACTAAGTTAGTACAATGCCTGGAGAATGAAAAAAATGTAAATACAGCTGTCAGGTCCGAACAGGATTTTTACAACTGGTTTATAGCTCATCGGCACCAATTTTCTTCTCTCCTTGCAGTTCAAGAATGCAGAGAAGAAAAATTTGTATTACATTACTACTGAAAACATGTGTCTTGCTCTGAAATACTAACACATTAATTGGTGGATTATTCCACGGACATGGGCTTTGCTCATCCTTTCTTTTGAACTTCCAGCATTTCCTGTAGGTCCATGTCGCAGGAATCAGTCAACTCAAAAAGGAGAGGTGAATCTGGAGTAGAAACTCTGTATCAAAAGCTATGCATGTGTTTCAGAAGTAGCTTGAGTGTTAAACATGTAACAAATTTATTAGCAATTCAGTAATTTGGGATAAAAAACAGCCTGCCATCAAAGCAAAGATTTTAAATATTTATTGGGTTTTTTTTAATGCCTCACCTGTTCTTTGTTAAAGTACAAGATCACAAGCTTGCCAAGCTACATTTAGAAAAGATGTTTAGATCATTGCTAGGAATGCTTTCGTTTTTCCATCTGGACTGTATTTCTGTTTACAGGATGGAATTAAATTATATTTGCTTTAGAATGAGACGAGTTGCTTCTCAGAAGTGCCTGCTTACCTCTTGAATGTCAGAGCGCCAGAGGTGGCTGCTTCCGATGGGCAGGACTGTGTTGTATTCAGCTGCTTAGGAGATTGTCAGTCACCTAATGCTAATGCAGATGGAGGGAAACGTCTCAAAAACAACTTTTCTGTATAAAACGAAGGTTTTTCACAGTTTATTGTAGCATCTTTTGTTGCAGCTTTGGAGGTTTTATTACTGCTAGGTTGGGGTGACCCATGTCATGCCTCTGGCACGTCCAGGAAGTATTACCCTCTGACACTGAGCATATGAAAAAGCCATTTAACTTCCTTTTCACTTGAACAGTCTTATTCAAGGCTTGTACTTCTTGCACTTCTCTTCTGGAAAAAATCTGATTTTCTTTGGAACATTTTCTGAAATTCCATTTGCTGTTTTGAATTACAGTTCTGTAATGTTTCTGGTAAGAAGCTTCACCAACCTAGGACAAATAATTTCATTTATGTGCATCTCTGACTATCCTTCTTTCTGCATATGGTATATATTTAACATTTGATTTCAAGTCTGTTTTAACATGTCAATTGACATTGACTTCATAAAGAAACTGTGTGAGAATGTTGACTTCATTTCTGAATAACTGGAAATCCATCTGGAAAAGTTGCTGCTTAATCCTGAGACTACTGCGCTGCTTAGGAGTCTTTTTATTTTCTTTCTAACAGTTGTCAAATATATTGTGCAAAATGCTCCTGGGTATTAATTTACTGGACTTGCACACTCTCCCAAGTCTCATGTTGTGATAACAGTTGTTCTCATTTATAACTAAGTATTGTTGCTTTGAGGGAAAATTTCTTATGAGTGTTCTTGTAAAGATGGTTTCTCTTTGAAGAACTGAGTTGCTTTTGAGTTAGAGGTCTACAGTGAAAGCTTATTGCGTTAAAGTAACTGTATAGGTTTTCACGTCCTCAGTAACTACGCTTTGGGGTTTTTCCTAGTTGAAGTTGGTTTAAAATAGTTACATATATTTGACATGGCACAGAGTTGTGTGCTGCGGTTGGTGTTCCCATACATCTAGAGGACTATGTGAAGACTGGAGCTGTTTAATTATGTTAAATAATTGGCGATCTCGATGCCGTGTTCAGTGCTGAACATCATCTGAAGCTGCAGATGATTCCTTCTTTAGTATGTTCTGAATTTCTATTTATGGGAATTCCTGATATAGACTCCCTGTATGCCTTCTCTGTATGTTTTCTACACATTTGAATGTGTTTGCGTACAACTGCTCAAATTGGTGCAGTAATTATGTACTTTACTGTTTTAAATGAGTGCCTTATTGGCCCTGGAGGACTATTTACTTTCTTTAACTGAAGATTAATTTTTTACAGTTCAGTATTTCGTTAACGCAAGCATGAACATTTTGATGCATTAGAGAACATGTTGTGTTTACCATTGTGCATACAGTGTATTCAGAATTCTTGGTCATATACAATGCTGCTGCTATTTCTGGATAAATACCATCTTTATTATACACTTCTGTACATTTAAACCCTCAGTTTGGTAGTAGATTTTTATAATTTCATGCTGCTATTTATGCATTTTCATCAGTTGAAGCAGTGAATATTTTCTAGTTATTCAGCCAGTGATACTATTTTTTCATATTGCAATCACTGAGTTTTTCTTTGTAAATATGTGTAAATTGTGACATAAGAGATTTGTTTAGGGATATGTGTCATACTATCTGAAATGTATCATTAAACAAATTTAGTAGCTGAAGTAGTTTTGGTTTAGCAAAATGCGAGCTTTGAGAGTGTTCTCTGACAGCCATTTAATAAAGAAAGATGAATTTTGTAACTGATTTTGTCTGCATTATTCCAAATAGTCTTTTCAGCTCCTGCAACTAGTAATTTGTGTAAAAAATAAGACGTTTCAGCTTAAGAAAGAATTATGCACAAGAAATTATCCACAAGAGGAGAGGAAAATATTTATGGTAGTGACACCACATACTGTATACTTGGTAGTTGGCTTTTTTTCCCTCATTTTGAGTTTGTGGTATTTTTTTGTAGGTTAATGGCAGGTATATTTTAGGTCTTTGTCGCCCAGTGTATGTCCTGCCAGTCACTTCTCAATAACCGTGGGTAGTACTGCCCAGAATCAGGTCCTGTATTTCCTTTTGTTGCATTCAAGGTTCTGCTGCAGGTTTGGTCTCTGTTTGAAACACCGTACTAATTTTACTATATAACATGTTTTCGAGTTTACAAAATAGCGAATCTAAATGCCATTTTTTATTTTCTCAGGTGGTGCGGGATTACAATCTACAGCTGTTTTTACAGGAGAACTCTGTGTTTCACAAACCACAGCCTTTCCAGTTCCAACCAAGTGACAGTGACACTGTAAGAACCCTGCTGAATTCCTTGATTTGTTTGTTCTTGCTCTATTTTAAAGAATGTTGTTATAAATGGGTAAGAGAATAGTGCTCACAGGTATCCCAGTCTGGTTTAACCTCATTCTGTATTTTTGGAAAAGAAAGGGCAAGTGGCCTGATTCCACCAGCTCTGCTTGCAGTAGGTGGGTAATCATAACAAAAGCATCAAACAGGCTCAACGTCATCCACAGAGGAGCAGAATCTTTTTTTGCCACCAGATTGTGACTAGCAGTCCTGTGTTTCTCTGCTTTCAGCGTAATTCTTACTACATTTTATTAGCTTTTTATCATGCTGCTGAGGTTCTCATAATATTCACTAATACTGGGTTACATGTGTGATGCTATGTCAAATAAAGTGTCCATATACCTTTAAATTGCTGAAGGAATACCTATAGATACATATAAGAAATTACTGATTTAGAAAGAATACTGTTAAAACATTGCATTCCAAAATAATCTCAGAAAACATTGTTTTAGTGTATGTGTTGCTTCCAAAGCAAGCATTAATGACATTAAAATTGAGTAAATCATAGTATGTAAATACATTTCCAAACAGCTCTTTAGGAAAAGTGGATTGTTGATGTCCCACCGACATTGCTAATGCTGTTTTAAGAAATAAGTTTAAAATAAGTCTAGATCTTTAAAAAAGTTAACTTTGTGCAGTTTTTTATTACTTGAATTCATTAGTAAACTGACTTGGACAGAAATGTCTTGATCTCCAGTTCAGGTGATTAAATTCAAGAACCCTGTTAGTAGATACGCAAGAGTGATTTTTCCAGACATACCAACACCTATAACACAGTTTCTTTTGTCTTCCCATTTTAACAAATTGATTTTTATTTTTCTTCCAGCTCCTTTGTATAGAGGCAGTTATTTCCGTAAAGTTTTGGGTTGTTCTTAATACAGTGAGCAGACTCTTTCTAACTGTCTTTGCCCTGCCTTTCTAACCTTTGCTGCTGTGTGTTTTCATCCTTGTGCAATCTCTGCATCTAGAGTTTTAATGCAGTTCAGCTGGTGGATATTGAGCCCTCACCTGTCAGTGCTATGAGAATGACTATAGCAGAGGTAGTATTTACAATCAGACTTTGGCATTTGTGACCTTATTAGTATGCATGTGGCTCGGGATGCTGAATTTACACTCATGTAGATGTGGCAACAGAATGCATCATATATATATATATATATATATATGTAAAAAAAAAAAAAGATTTTTCCACAATAAGACTTAAATTAAAGAAGGAAAAAGCAATTTAAATGTGTTATTTGTGGGG
>JANXJC010000026.1:24941834-24974716 GCA_027564655.1 Leptodon cayanensis | reverse complement strand
TTATTAGTTTGCATGTGGCTCGGGATGCTGAATTTAAACTCATGTAGATGTGGCAACAGAATGAATCATATATATATATATATATATATATGTAAAAAAAAAAAAAGCTTTTTCCACAATAAGACTTAACTTAAAGAAGGAAAAAGCAATTTAACTGTGTTATTTGTGGGGATCAGCTTCACACTTATCTTTTGCACTTGCACAGCATTTGTAATTGATATTCTAATCTTTTGGGGGCATGAATTAAAATTTCACAGCTCAAGATAGTGATGTGTATAATTGGTTACTTCTCTAATGTGAATGGGGAAGCTTGTATAACAACTGGAGGCTATTAGTATGCACTGATGAAATGCACTCCTATTACTAATTTAATTTTATTCTTTTTCCAGAGGGCTATCCCCATGTAAAAAAGAACTGTAATTCACTCTTATTAAACTCCAGAACATTAAAAATTACATGATTCTTTGACATGGCACTTGTGTGGTCTGACAGCGTACACGTGCGCTGCTTGTACTGCTCAACTTCAGAAGCTTTTTAGAAGGCAATGAATGGGTCGTTCATGTCTAAAGCTGTCTCAGTACCTCAGGTGCTGTGACTTCTTTACTTAGCTAACCCACTTGGGCTGTAGAATTACTGCATTTCTTCATTGCACTGCATTTTTTGAGCTTCTAGTTGCTTATGCTGTAACCAGTTCTCACAAAAATAAATAAATTATGCAGGCTTCTTTATGATCCATACAGTTATGCTCAGCTAACAGGATCCTGCCTTGTCAGTTGGAGGTTACACATTCACCATTTTTAATCGATAAGTACAGGAGAATGAGAGCTTTTGCTCACGCTTTTAAATTTGTCAGAAATTGTATGTTTTCTAATTAATCGAACAACATTTAATTGAAGAAAATTATCAAGCATTCTTTTGCCACATATTCTCTTTGTAGATGATCTGCAGAGACTATCAGTTGGCTTTTGTGGGTTATGCATGATAATTTTCACACTGAAGACTAACACTGAAAGAAATAGAAGTAGAGTGATTAATACATCTGATCAAATGTTTAATATTAACCTTTTCCAAGAACAAATTATGGCCTCTCTTCAAACTAAATACCTGATCCACTGTGACTGGGGTCAAAGATTGGAGCATTACTGGAATGAAATTTTGAGTATTGTAGGCAAGAAGAATGTCATAAACAACATGTGGAACTCACTTACATGGAAAACACTGAATGCTTTTGTAAATTCTAGTTTTACGTGGTCCATCTCAAAATTTTGTTTTATGAGGGGAGAGTTGTTGCCAAAGAGTAATGCAGAATGGATTGCCATGCAATCCTCGAGTCGGGTACAAAGCCCACAGCTCCATTTACTTTCAAAATACGCTCAACGTGCACAGTCAGAGCCTCCAAAAGAGACTATTCCTAAGAAAGGTAGGTATGAAATGGTTTTCTATAAATTTTCAAGATTTTTGTTTTCCCAACATCACACTAACACTGGCTGAAATGTAGACTCTTGAGTGTCCACAAAGGAGAAGGCTGCTACAAAATATTTTACATCTGTCAGCTGTTTTCCATTATCTAAAAAATTGTTTTGAGCTTGACTTTGTACATTTGTTCATGTTACTAAATTATTCGGATTCTTTCAGTGTCTTGGTTAATTTCAACTGACATAAATTCATATTTTTAAAAAAAAAGTTTTTAAATTTTTTTAAAACAAACCATTTTCCCTTAAGGAAACAGTAAGAAATCATTGATAAATTCCCAGCCAGCTTTAATCCTTTTAATAAATGAATTCACAAAACAGATTGGGCCTTTACGGATAGCAAAATGGAAAAAATAAGAGTCTTTTGAAATACCTTTAGCCTCACAAGAAAAACCAGTCAGCATATGCTGACCTTACACAGAGGCTGCTGCTATATGCAGTGTAGTGATAGTTTAATCATCAAACATCCTCCCACGAGGCAAATGGTATTTATTAAGTCCGTAGAAATCTATTGCGTTGAAAACATACTGTCCCCATGCTTCACAGATAAGCCCTAGCCATAAGAACAGGGCAAAGTATAAAGGAAATTAGCCAGCTTTTCTCTGTTTCCTGTTTGTAAAAGATTCTTTTTCTTTGAATCGCGTGTTATCATGTGAGAAAATGAGCCAGACGACAAAACCCGTGTCCATAGTGCGGGAGGATAATGGCAACGAAAAGCTGACACTAAACTTCTGAAGTCTTTTTCCTGTTTTTTATCTACGTGTTGCCTGTGACTATAGTTTCCCCTGTACATTACTGATGCTGCTGTTTTGTTTGAGCACTCAAGTAAAAAATGTAGCCAGATCTGATTGTATGACAGCTTATCAACATGAAAAAAAAAGTATTTTTCTCACTGTAATTTGCAGAAAAACAACATCTCAGTAAGATCAGTGGAAAGTTTTGCAGGGTCACCCCTTGTTACTTGGATATACAATTTTTATGGATAGATTGTGAGAATTTCACTTCACTATCATACGCAGAAGAATACCTTGAATTTCTGAGCAGCTTATATTAAGCTATATAAGTTATATAAGCTATACTTACAAAAGGACATCATTCTTGCTTGTGGCAAGGCATGTTTTCTCAGCTAAGCAAGTGCTCAGGGGTTTCAAAGTGAGTAGAAATTACTGTGTAAATAGGAATCAGGACTCAATCAAGGTCGACTTTGTCAGACTACTTTTAGCAGGTTTCTGTGCATGCATACAGAGGCAGAGGTATTTACACATTTCAGCATTTATTATTGAATTTATTTAAATATTTAAAATATATTTAAAACTTGTTTAGTAGTAAATATGTTTAAATATTTTAAAATTCCTTTGTTTTCTAAATAACATTCTATTTTTACAATTATTGAATATAAATATTTTGTTTGATATAAATATTTAAATACAAAAAAGGTTCATGAAATATAAACTGCTAGTACAAAATAATCCGTCACGTAACTTAGCCCAAACTAACAAGTTCAGAGAATGCACTACTTTGTATTTAGAGTAGTCTCTCCTTTTAATACCAGAGCAGAGTAAGGTGACTGTTTTTAACTATAACATTTTTTAAGCTAAATATAAAAAGAAAGAAGTTCTTATTCAGTTTTATCAGTGTATAAAGTACTAGGAATTACTGTTGAGGAGAAATACAGCCATTCAGGTAAAGAAATGTTCAGTAGATGCAAATGGGAGCCTGGCAAAGCTGTACATTCCCTATATAACTTGACATGTCTTGTGTGTGGCCAATATGACTAAAACCAGTTTTACTTAATTCCCCCCGCCCCAGTCGTGGGTAAAATAAGGTCTGAGATACAATACTCATATTTGAGGTTTATGTTGAAAGGTTAGTTTGAAGAAAAGGGGAAGTCCACACCCTAGAGTTACTGGCACTCTTACCTTGGGTTGAACGTTAACATCGTTTCTGATTTACTTTAAATATAATGAGCTGAAATTGGCTCACTACCTAATTGATTTTATTTTAATTTGAAGAGCACACTGTTAGTATTCTTTTTTTTGGGTAACACTGTTGAAGCAAAGCTCTGAATAATTTCTAACAGTGAGACTAGAGAGCAGAAGTCATACATGGAAGAAGTGGCCACTTAAGAAGTAGATCTTTGTTTATATTGCGTTGAAAATATCTATGAAATCAATTTCTCTGTGTCAAAGTTGATTCAAAAGGTACCCTTTTTTCCTTTGGTTGCCTAATGAGAGCAATTTTTCTATATTTCTAGTTATATTAGAATTGCACTATAGATTTTTGCAAAAGTTGGATGTGAATGCAGCTGCTGTGATAGCTGAAGCAAATGAGAATAATTATGAGGGTGAGAATGTAAGTACATTAACGAAAACGTACTGCACTCTAATTTCAAAATTAATTTCAGTGAGAAGATTAAAAACCTTTAGAATACATAAGATTAAAAAAATAAAAATATTTGTGGCTTTTAATCTCTGCTATAGAACAAAAGTGCTTAATACAAAAACATAAGGCAGTAGGAACAACAAAGCTGTATTAATCACTGACATCTAACAAAACCCAGTACTTTTAAGATTCTAGTCTTTCCAAAAAAAACCCCAAACCCCAGAGCTGGGAAAAACCAGAGCTACAACCTTTACAGTAACCCTATCCTAACATGTTTGGCATCAGCTGCTACAACAGTCTGTGTGCATAGTATGTTTCAGAGATTTCTAGCTATTGGTCAGTGATCCCCCCAAATAATTATTGAACCAGAATTAAAAATAAACAGCTCCCTAAAAACCAACTGACTGGATAAATTATTTCATACATATGGCTGTACAACTGTTCCTTTCATGGGTACTTTTAGTAAGGAGAGTTTCAGTTACAGCAGATGTCAGACAATAGCTTCAGAATTTGTTGGGATTTAAATATTTTGCTATAGAAAATGCCTTTAGTAAAAAACATGCCATCATGGTGGGACTATTTTTCAGCCCAGGTGGCATCAAAAAGTCCCAGGATCCCCTTTCTCTGTTCAGATATCCCAGAACCATCTTTCTTTTGATGAGTTTAAATGTAATTATTTTCTTTACTCCCTGCCTGATAGGATGTTCCTTATCCTTCTGCAGCCCCCAGCACTCACCACTGAGAGATGTTAATTTATTAGATTGAAAAGCAGAGTGTGGTTATATAAAGCAGCAGTAGTAGGTTGGTTTGTTTTTAGTTTTATCATAACATATGTACAGAGGTTTACATAACCTATTAATAGTGGATGTAGGTCCTTTTTTTATTCTTCTGAGGGGAAAAAAAACCCTGTATGCAAATAATCTTTATTTTTAAACATGGGGTCTGTCCTGTTTGTAACATTGAAAATTTACTGAAATCCAAGTCAGTCCTAGCTCACTCTTGGCTAAACTAATATTAAATTTGTTCTAGAATAATAGACTAAAATGAGCACCAAACTTGACTCACGATGTTCCTATAACTGCTGTTTAGCTGTGAGTTGTGTGAAAAATGTCATGCATATCCCTTCCTCCTCCCTAGAAGTGTTGATCATAAGGTTGAGCTTGCTTTTCAACATTGGCATGGTAACCTCTTGTTTTCAGCTCTTCAGAAGAAATGGCTATGATTTTTAGGTGTGTTTTGTGTTGGTGATTTGCATGCAATAAATGTTACTACTTTTTTCCTTTGTTGAAGTGAACATTTTTGGTCTTCAGCTACAAAAATAGGGAGCTTTTAGGCTCAAGGGCCAACTTCTTTTTTGCTCTTAAAACTGTACATGTGCCATCTGCATCCAGATATAACTGCATAAATAAGAGAATGCAAGCTGTGTGTTTGTCCCTGTCATAAGGCAAGTTCTGCACCTGCAACAACATTTCAGACAAAAATGGAGAAGTGACATGTGTCTACAGACTAAATGCATTTGTTAATTTAAGAAACAGCATTGCTAGCCTCTAAGCTCTTTAGCTGGTTGGAGTCATCTAGTACTTTCAGTTGGTTTACTGATTGAATTTTTAGCACTAAACACTGCTTTCACTGTAATCCAAACCCTTAGAGAACAGCAGAATGTCCATCTATGTTTAGCTCAGGTTTTTTGGCTCTTCCTTCATTCCTTGGCCATGGTAAGTGGTTTTGGTTTCCCTCTTTTTTGGAAGAGGTTAAATTGAGTCATTGGACATCTTGCCACCACCAAGTTCCAGTCCTGAAAACACTTAAGCAAGTGCTTAATTTAGTAAATCAAGTTAGGACCAGATACTTCAGTTCCCCCACCTTCTTTCCTCCCATTTTGATTTTTATGGCTATAGCAGATAAATCTCTGTTTTAGCTCCTTTCTTCATACCTATTTAAATGGCAGTTGGTTTTTCGTTTCTTACTTGACGTACCCCTCTAGCCTATCTTTACCTGAGGATACAGACTTCTCAGGTCATCCTTGAAGTCCTCTTGAAGTGTGTATTCTTCCATGCCAGTCAGCTTGCTACTGCTCCTCTGCTTCTAAGTTCCTTCACAAGCTTTCTTAAGTGCCAGCAGCTTGGTCTTTTACAGGTCAGATGAAGTCCCTCCATGGCATACCAGCTCCATTTCTTCAGGAAGCATTCCACGTCCTGACGGGTTTGAAACCTTTCTCCTTGCACTGTCTTCTCAGCAAAGTATTCAGGCTGTGCATTTTCCACCGCTTTCTCTGGTCTTGTCCAGCTTCGGAGTCCCTGTTTTCAGCTGCTTCCCCAGGAGACTAAATTTTGCCTCTAGATCTTGTCTCCTGCTTTTGCCTGTATCTTTGGTATCCGCGTAGACCACAGCTCTAGGTTTCTCCTCAATTCTTTTTATTACCTCATTTTTATGTTGTTTATTTTTAGACCTTTAAGCAAGGGTGAGGTCTGCTTGGATACAATACTGCTTTATGAATAACTAATCTAACCACTCTGATCCAATAACAATTCATTTCTTTTTTAGTGTGCCCTTAGGAGTAGCCACAAAGTTTGCATTCATTTTTCTGGTCAAGTGCTTTTGATAAATAGATTAAAAACTGAAAACACACTTGGGATAATGCAGAAGGTTATCAAGCGACTGAAAAGAAGTCTGTATTCTTTCTTAATGAAAATGAGATGCTGAGTAGGAGCAAGACCAATGGGAACATTGAACATTCATTATGAGATGTTTTGTAGGGGAGAGGCAATGTCAAATGATTCTGCTCAAATTTGCAGCTATTAAGACTCAGCTGGAAGCTGTGGAAGAAGCTGTACAAAAATGCTTACTCCAATAAGCTGGGAGAAAAACCAGAAGTCAAATGTTATCTTAAGGATTGGATGTGCCTAAATAAATCCATGTGTATGTCCTCTTTACATTTTGCAATGACCTAGTGGAGTAGCTTAAAGTAGGTAATTGAAGAGGTCAAACAGTAATGGAGAAACAAGATTGTGTAAAGCCACCTCAATAAAAGCAGGCAAAAGCCAACCTAATATGTAAAGTGAGGGGATAGGTGTAGAGAGCTGCACCTGTTTGTTCTTTGCTTGGGAGGCAGCTTTGCCTTCCTACCTGTTCATGCCAGAGCTAACCATGTGCTTATAGCTTACCTCCTCCTCTTCTTGGCTGCTCTATGTTGTGTCTAACAATTGCTTTTACTCTGAAAATACCATTAACACAGGCTTTGTGGCTCTGTCCCACTCCAGTGGGTGAACTTCATGGAAATGTTTCTTTCTGGCTTTGAGCTAAAATACCTTGACATCTTACGCTGGATTGTAAAAGCCTCTTGGGTTTGGGTTTTTTTTGGTCACTGAGAGGAGCACAGGGATGCTACCTCCCCTCTGCCCCTCTTTTGATATCTATTAATGTATGCCTTAAGGCATTCTCTAGGGAAAAGTTGAAGCACTGCAAGCATCTTGGCTGAGTTACAGCTTCTTGAAATAGTGGCCCAGGAGTCTCCTGAACCATTAGGTATATTTCAGATCCCTGTGGTGGGAGTGCGTGTATGTGTGTGTGTGTGTGTGTAGGGGTTGTCTTCCTTTCCCTCGCTTGCCGCTACCATTGGAAATCATCTGTTTCACAACCCCTTGAATCCGCTACCCCCAGCTCTCTTGTAATAAGAGGATGACTAAGAATAAAGGCCAGATTCAATTTTGATGAAAAGGAGCTTAGCTGAACAAAATAACAAGCTGAAAGAATTTTTGCCTCATTTTCAATTAAATCCTCTGATAGGATGTTAGCATAAGTTAGTATTACTGCCTCTTCCATGAGGGCAGTGTAATCTAAAGGCTTAAAAATCGTGCTTTCAGTATCACTTCGGTTTGCTTCCTGGTATCTCTTGATTTTACTTTACAGTCTATACCAAATGCTAGTATCAAAATTGTCTTCCTTCCTTGACACAAATTGTACCACTTTGCCAGCTAAAATACCTGATAACACCATCTCTTCTTCTGCATCTGCTAGGGGCCTCTCACCTAGCCTGAAAATAATTCCTTGTCTTTCTGCTCTCTTACTTACTCTTTTCCTGCTGCCTAACCTTGAATTTTTCCTTTCTAAACAACTTCTGCATACTTGTGGAATCTTCTCTAGTTTCAAACTACACCTGATGAAGAAAAATCCTGTCTTCTGAACCACAGAGCGAGAAATTAATGGAACAGTCATTTCTTTCACACGTGCATATGCAATCTCTGTTTGTTTTGAGAAGCACTGAGCATACTCTCTCTTGAGTGATAATTTGTAAGGGGATTTTTTCAGTTGATCTCAAAGGTTGTGCAAGGTTATATCAGCCTGAAGAGGACTTGTGATAAAAAGGAATGCAGGCTGGCTCTGGGCTGCAGTGACTGTCTCGGGAGGGAGATGTGCATGAGTCAGCAAGTCCTCCAGGAAAAGGAGTTGTTCTTGAGGATCCCCTTCAGAGTACTGATTAACTTGAATTGGAGAAACCACTGAAATGTCTATTGTAAGAATCTTTTCTGTTGTGCCAGGAGCACACCCCGGGAAGGTGGGGTGAATATAATGTCTCCTCACAGCTAATTTTACTGATGGGAAGAGTATGAGACTGGCTCATAAAAAAAAATAATCATAGAATCACAGGCTGGTTGAGGTTGGAAGAGACCTCCGGAGGTCATCTGGTGTAGAGCTGGTTGCCCAGGACCGTGCCCAGATGACTTTTGAATATCTCCAAGGACGGAGACTCTGCAACCTCCCTGGGCAACCTGTACCAGTGCTCGGTCACCCTCACAGTGAAAAAGTGTTTCCTGATGTTCAGAGGGACCCTCCTGTGTTTCCGTTTGTGCCCATGGCCTCTGGTCCTGGCACTGGGCACCACTGGGAAGAGCCTGACTCCGTCCTCTTCGCACCCTCCCTTCAGGTATTGATACACATTGATGAGATCCCCCGGAGCCTTCTCTTCTCTGGGCTGAACAGTTCCAGCTCTCTCAGCCTTTCCTCACAGGAGAGATGCTCCAGTCTTCATGGCCCTTTATTGGACTCTCTCCGTGAATCTTTATTAATAGTTATCCTTATGCAGTATAGGTGCACTAAATGTGTACAGAATACCCACAAATATAGAAGGAATATCAGGAAGCCTACTTTAGTGGAAAGGTGGAGACTGATTTACATCCTGAACACTGAGATGTGTATGTAAATGCACTGGGTAGTGCACTAATGGAAATTGTAGAAAGATTGGGAATGGTTTCTGTAATTAAATTCTGGGAAGTCTGTTTTCAGAGTTTCAAGTGTGTTCTGTTCAATCTGTAGACAGTATTGAGCTACTTCATCTTGGTTTAGTTGGAATTTCTTGAGGGGGAGAATTTTTTTTGTTGTTATTGACACAATAAAAGTAGGCGTAAGATGAAACAATATCAAAAAATGTCACTTGAAATGTGAGTTGCTGTTTTGCAGACTAAATTTTTTTTGGACAGGAATTGCTGTGCTATTCTAAAATGCTTGATGGCATTATGATTTGATCACAAATTGCAAAGAATGAGCCTAAAAATGGCCCATTGGATCACACTTAACCTTTCGTCTTTGCTTCCTATGATGCGTGTTCACTTTAGAAATTAGGTGACTTCCTTGGCTAGTTACCCTTCATTTCTTTCATACGTTGTGTGGGTGAAACAGTATTTCAGTTTTATTCATCGTGAATGCCCTTCATTGCAGTAGAACTGTGTTTGGTATTCACTGTCACACTGATTTTCCTGAAACAGTTGAGTTGTGAATTCTTGTGAACTTTGATTTGCTTTCGTAGTTGGCTTTCCGCAACATGGTACCATCACAAAGTTCATAAGGAAGAGAGTTGTTTTAATTGAATCTCTTGTTTTGTATGAAACAAGATCCCAGGCTGATAAATGTAATATAAAGTTATCCTGTAACTAAATATCATCATATCTACAGAGTTAGCCCTGGGTCTATGTCATGACTTGTTCTCTTGTTTTCTGTTCCAGAGTCGACAACTGGAATCGGAAACTGGAACAACTGAAGAGCACAGCCTCAACAAGGAGGCTCGGAAATGGGCTACCCGGGTAGCCCGTGAGCACAAAAACATCATCCACAGTCAGCGGGTAGGTTAGGAAAACATTCGTTTACAGATTTTATTTGTTGCAGCTCCCCACTGCATGAAAGGGGAGCTGCTGCAAACACTAGGGAATTATTTTTGTCCTGTTATCTCTCTGGGCAACCTGCCATTTTCATCTTAGCCTTTCTTGATATGATACACTCAAACAGCTATGTTAGCAGCCTCTCAAACTTTTTGGTTCATCAATACGTTTTGTTATTCCTGTACAAATCTGAAGTTACAGCTTCTACTTTACTGCAAATAACTTACAGACCTACCTCTATTCTGCACAGCATCCTTCTGTTCAAACTAAAGTTTCAGGGATTCTTTTACCTCCATTATATCATGTATATATTACCCATAGAAAAAAATATATTCAATTGGATATCAAAAGTCTTCTCAACACTAGGAAAATCCACGAGTAATGTGCACTTAAACCTAATGTGAAGACACAAAATTAAGACTGTATTGATAAATTTATTTCTACATACGTGGCTCAATATAGAAGAACCTAGGGCTGTATTTGGGTGTCCTAACTGAGGCTTCAGGTAGCTGTATTTTGGAATGCAGCTGAGACTGCCTAGGAGTGAGAGTAAAATCAGCCAGTAGAAATGCATCAGTTGGGTCACCGAGTTCCTTAAACATCTGTATCGAGGCTCTCATGCTCTTGTTGAGAGAGAGTGTTCGGACTCAAGCTACCTTCTTGTGCTAACTTCTGCCTAAAAACATGTGTTTCACATGCTCAGCCATACTAAGCCTAACTTGCATAGACTAAATTCAGTTAATGAGTCTATACTACAATATCTGTAATATTCAATGAGTGGCTGCCCAGGAAGTGGGGGACCTGGCTTCTATTTCCACTTTAGTCTTTAGAGATTTGAGCCATTCCTCAAACTACCCAGGAGAATGCACCGAGCAAGAAGCAAGATCAGAGTAAGTGTTTATCATCTTACCTGTCTTCTGCTGAACCTGGGTCACTCTACAGCAAAAAACCAGAAGTCGTAGCACCAGACAGAGGGTATTAACAGAGTCTGTAACCACAGTATGATAGGAAAATCTCTCCTCAGAGGAAGGAAGGAGCATCCTGGATTCTGGTCCTAGCACCTGATGCTCCTTCTACTCTTTCTCCAAAGACTATTTAACACAAAATGCATAACCAGTCACTGAACCAGGCACAGATTTGCAGACAACTGGTGATGATTTGTGCAGTCACATGCTTTTGTTATTTTTCATCTGTACAGTCAACAAACATGTACGTGAACCTAAGAAACTCCAACGTGTCTTCTGTGATTCAGCAAATTCTCCTCTGGACATAACGTTCCTGCAAATGCGGGAAACCTGTCTTGGCTTCCTCTACAGCAGGGCTACCATTAGCAACTTCTCTTTCCATGTTTAAGATGCTCTTTTTCATCCTGACAGAAATGCGGAGCAACATACCCATTTTAAATATTTAATTATCAACATATAGTTGAGTTGATTCGTACTGCAATATCATGTTTTCGTGAAGATGTTGAAGCGTTCCCCTAAGTGGAATTTCCATGTGAAATACTGTGCTTTTAAATGGTGTTTTGCCTTGGTCGTTATCTTTTTTCCTGGAATGGGCTATTGTTGGTCAACCCAGCATCTAATCAAACAATAATTTCCCTGACTTGTCATAAATATTTACCTTGTAAATGGCTTGCTAGCATTTACTACATCTGTGGTGTTTTTTCTTATTTCTGACAGACACTTGAAGAGCTAGAATGCCATGGGCCTGTGATGTCTGAGCAAACCCGAGCAGAACTGGAGCAGAAAATAGATGAAGCCAGAGAGAGCATACGCAAGGCTGAGGTAAGAAGGAAATTATTTTGGCATTTTCAACTTCTTACCACAGAAGGATTTATGTTACAGCTATTTAATTTTGTTTGTGGAAATGTAAGCTTTTAGCATCAAAAATCAGGGAAATTCAAGATGTAATTTTTTCCCTTGATTTCATACTTCTCAAATCACTGAATCAACTTAATCATAAGACTCGAGATTAGAAGAGTAGTATTAAAAAAACCTCCTGATGAAGAGTGATTAAACTTGCTGTGTTTTCCGCTATTGTGCAAAGGTAAGAATCTCTGTATTTAGGGGCTTTGTCTTTAATAGAGAAAAAACAATCTCAAGTTTACTAGTTTCCTTCTGCCCGAAGGAATTAATACCAGAAAATGGTGATCATACCTCTGTCTTCACACGTTCTGGCTTCTAGAAGGAACTGCCACACGCTGACGTGCCTTCTGTTCTATTATTTTTTGATATACGTGTTAATTTATAATGTTGATGGGAAAACATTTGAAATAATCTTAGCATGTCTTTCAGCTTTTACTTAGAGGTACTTTTAAAAAGGTTACAGAGCTTTATGGGACCTGTTCTGGGTTAAGAAAGACTCATGAAAAGATAAACTAGCTTCATACTTGACTGCCAGTGTTGGATTGGTAAAAGTTAACTGTTTTCATGGCCAGTGATTCAAAAACCATATTGCAAGCAACAGGAACTAATCTATTAGTTTTCGGCTGAGTGGGTTGCTTAATTAAAACTGTAGAGCAAACGTAATTGTTTCAGTTAAGTGCTTCTCATACTGCTAGATATTCAGAGTACCTGATGTAATTAGGAATGTGATTTACAGTTCAAGAGGTTAGAAAATGTAGAGTAAAAATATTCCTCCTACTGGTGTGATAAATGTTAGGCTCTCTTTTTAAAACAAATCCAGAATATGCTCTCTTAACAGGAAGTGTTTTAAAATGCAGTAGGCTTTTATTTTGATTAAACTATTTCAGGCAGACTATACTCCAAAGTACTTCAGTGTATATATAGTTAATAATTAAATATGCAAGGACAGAGAGCATGAGAATGAAAGATAAAAGCAGCAGCAGAAAGAAATAAAATCAGGATAAGAAGTTGCAGTGGAGAAGGTTCTCACATAAAAGTATTATAAAAACTACAAATGAAATCAGTCTGGAACTTAAGTGTTTGCAAGGCTTAAGAATGCATAATTAACAGAACCCAATGAATCAGTGGAAACTGAGCAAAGAGATAACATGTTTCCTTGGGGGAGGTGGTGGAGACAAAAGTTGACCGGAGTATTTTTTATTTGTTAAATTCTAGTAAGTTATAACTTTGAAAGTAAGTGTGCCACAATAGTAATGGCTAAGAAGGATCACCGCAGTAGAAATTAGGCCATGGTCCTGTATGAATGATACAGAGAGCACAAAGGCAGGGGTAACGTGCCAGTTATTGTCTATGCAGATACAGCAAAGAATAAAATTAAGAGCACATGAGGACTTTTGCCCAGCACAAGATTGGCTTTTCTGAGAGAATTGGTTAAAAGAGCTTGAGACGAAATTGCAAGTTGCCTTGGCCACAGCCACAGAATATAACTGAGAATAGAAGGAAAGTGCCAAGAAGTGGAAGGTTTATATATAAAAAAAAGAGATGTGAGCTTTGAAATAAACCCTGTAGTGTGCTGTAGAAGGCAGCAGTCTTTTCCAAAAGCAGAGGGATGGATAGAGCTCCACTGGGAAACATACTGGGAAGCATTATTTATAGTATAGAATTTTTTTTAAGAGAAGCTACTAAATGAATTTGGTAAGCTTTTTTACTTTTGCTTAGGGGTGGCCTTTTCTTTTAGCTTCAGCCCTTATTAATCCCCACTCCTCTAAGTGGCACTATTAAGTAATTTCAGGACCATTAATTAATCAAGAGATTTTTGCGCACATATGATCCATAGAAGAATAAACTATGTAAACTTTGAGTAAAAATGTTTTCTTTTGTAATGCAATTATAATTATTTTCAGTATGTGAAAACCAAACATTTGCAGCATTCCTGCATATTTAAGTGCAGCTGATTAAGCTGGAATTACTGATGGTTGGGTAGGGGAATTGTATTTGTGCAGAAGGTTACAATCACGTATATAGGCTGTAGGGGAGCTGTGGAACTGCCCTTTCCCTGTCCCGCTGCACTGCATTTGGGTCAAGGAGCTGCAGCTGGTAAGTAAAGCAAAGCAGAGAGACCCCTGATTTAGCACACTGCTTCAAAGATGTCCTTCTCAGGATAGCAAGTGGGGAAAGAAGGGTGTCTGGAGAGTTGGCAGGAGTCAGCAGTCAATTATTGAAAGGACCTGGCTTAGGAAGGAGAAAGATTTTTCAGCACCTCTATGTTAGTAGAAAAACAGGACTTGAAAAGTGGAAAAAGAAAGATTACACAGGCTTTGTTTCTTTTTTGTGAAAGTCAGTTTTGATGTATGTAATTTATAAAATTAAACAGAAAAAAAAGTCCCCAAAACGTGCAAAGAACTGTTAATTGGATTTACATTTGCAGCTGTTACTGAAGGCATAGTATTTTACAGTTGCCTGATACCATACATGGTTGCACCTGTGTGAACAGCCAAAGTAATTTGCCCTTTAACACTAGTTAGTTCATTATCGCTTTGTCACATTAAACCTTACCATCTGCAAAACTTTGTGGATACTGCTGTGATTGTAACTGGAAGAGTAATATGTTCTGGTGCCACGTCTGAAAGTGTTTGATGGTAACATGTCGATTTTATTTTGTTAAAAAAACACAAAGCGTTTTATTGGGAAGGTATCAAAGCAACTTTGCTTGCAACAGCAACAAGTATTGGCTAATGTACTGTTGTTTCTTGCCACGATGGTCAAGTCTCAGGTGTGGAAATCTCCCCTTTATTCTAATTGAGTAAAGCAGCTAGAGGACAGTACACCTAGAAGATGACAAGGGTTGCAAGGTATGAATTTTGTAACCTTGAGATAATTTCTTCAAGTTAATGGTTGCATCAGCCTGCAATACCTATAGAGCAGCACGTGTAGGACTTACTGGTTCAAAATCATCATGTGTGTGTACTGCTAGCACTTCGAAGACACGGACATTTCGCTGAATGTTATTTGTAAGTCATGTGCACATGCGTGTGTATGTACACACACTTTCTCTCCTCTTTTGGTGTGTTAGATAGTGTGTACTGTCTTCCTCATTCCAGAGGTGTTCTCCCTTCTTCCTTGTAGGTTTTTTTGTGTTTTTCTCTTGAAACACTTTTTATTTTTATTTCCTTTCTGGAGTAGCGTGCCTGTTGTTCTATCCCATTTTGGCTTCTTGACCCGCTCTTTGGTGCTTTTTCCTCTGCAAATCTACTCTCTTCCTCCTTTTGTTTCTTCATCATTCCTGGAGGGGAAGGTAACTTCACAAGCACATTGGGATTAAACTTTGCCTTTCTTCTGGCAAAGCTATTTTGGTCATTGCTAGATACTTCCACTTGTATGTTTCTCCCCGGAGAATTCTACATTCTTGACACATCGCTCCAGTGCCAGCCTGCTTAACTATCAGAAGACAAACCGGTCTGTATGTGCCATCTAATACAATGTGAGCTGAGTCAGAACATTTTAGAGACGATATATATTGGTAATGCAGTTTCTCCAGGGTGTATTGTGCATAGATGTATTCATCTCATTGCTCTCTTCCTCAGAGACCCTGAATGCTTTGAAATCTTATAACTGAGAGGAACTGAGAAACTGTACCGCATGTATAACTTATATATTTTCTGACAAGCACGACAGGTGTGGAAGCAGGCGTAATTTGAAGGTACAGCAAGGAAATAGAGTAAAAGTGTGCATAGGATCAAGACATATTGGAGAAACTGAAGTTTTTCATCTTCTGCAAGATGCATTGCCTGAACATAAAACCTTAGATTGGCACATTCACAGCTCAGTGGGTTATTTTTGATCTTTTTCTCCCTGGGATAGGAGGTATTTTTCCTTGTGATGTTTCAGGGAGCAGACTCCGTGATTAAAGTTTGGAGAAACATACAGCTTACACCAGAGTGCTCCTGTACAATTGATACATGACAGATGATATACAATACTGTAAATGATAACCAGAACACGTATTTTCTTCTTAAAAATGGAAAGTTTCTGTTTTGTTAAAGGTTTTTTGTTTGTTTTGCTCGCTTGTTTTAAAAGAAGTGTTAGAATATGTCTGATAATACCTCTGGCACTGGCAGAGTGCTAAAATTGACTGTGGTTAATGCTACACCATAGAGTTTAGATCCAGAGGAACTCCATCCTTGTCAAAACAGCATTCGACCACTGCTGCATCAGGGATGGATTTTGATAAAGGCAAGCACCGAGGGTGTTTGTTTAAATTGAAGGTGGCACGATTCAAGCATCATCTGTAAAGGAGGTCAACACCTTTGAAATTCAATAATTTGAGAAAATAAACTATTCTTGTAGCTCCTTGGCACTTAACCAACCAACTCAGGTAACTGAACTAGAACTTCTGTATTTTAAGCTTTCATTTTTGTGACAACAGTAAGGAAGGTTGCTGGGCGTTTTACAGCTGTTAGTTCAGCCACTTGGATAGAACTGATTTGCCTTAAAATAGCTTTCCATTTCTCTGCCCGCATCCCTTTATCTTTAAACTATTGGAGACAAAAATTTACTCTCTCCACTGATGTGTGTTGCAGAAATAAAGGGAAAAAAAAGTTAAAGCTATTTCCTTGGTTTCTATAATCCTTCTTTCAGCCTGCATCCTGGACCCTGAAGCTGGGTTACTTGAATTCTTCCTCTCATCTTACTTTGTCTCTATCAAACTAAAGACTCCAATACTTTGATAGCCTTGTGTGAGTCTCACCAAGCAGTATAGTTGGTCCCAGGGCTGACATAATTTTTCTCAATGATGATGGGAGATTTCCCATTTGGGCTCAGGTCTATGCTCAAGGAAGGTCTTGGGGTCTCCACGGCAATTAGTCCTATTTCCACTTAATTATAGGGGGATGTATTTTGTCTCATCATTAGGATATCTACAACTCTCAAGAGAGTATTCGTACCAGATAAGATTTGATTAAGACTCATTATGGTGCTGCTTACTTCGTTTGATTAGTTCAGAAGCTTAGGTCCATTTTTAATTGTAAATGGAAGGCTGTTTTCTCCCTCCCCTCATATTTGGCTATGAATATTTATTACTGTGCTGTGATAACAGTTGTTTGCTGGCTGGGCTCCTGTTCTATCTTAGGATCTAATCTATTAATTGTGTGTATTAATCTAATCTATTAATGCTGCGTGTGGTCCTACTGCATCTCAAGTAGATGTAGCTATGTTTCAGCCTCTTGTTATTAGTGTGTTCTTGCAGTTGAACCTTTCAACTGCAAGAGTGGTGTCATTCTCTGCTCATAAGAAATGTGAGAAAAGCTAATTCCATATGCTTCACTAAAATAAATGAAATGGAATAAGGCCACCAACCCCCCAAAAGTTGAATTTGTAAAATGTCACTTGCTACCATCTATAGCTTTGCTCAGGAAACATATGCTTGGGAGAGCTGTGCTAAGTAAACAGATTGTCTTCTCAGTATGAGATTTGTAGGAGCTGTTAGTCTTTCTGGCTAGGTGGAATGAGGACTAGCCTGGAAAAATGCCATCGACATCCACAGATCAGGAATTTTGAACTCTTTTCATGAAAAGCAGTTTAGTGAGGACATCTGCAGAGGTGAGAATGTCGTTGTTGAGAACAGCTTCAGAGCCCTGAAGCTGTATTATGGTATCATGAAGATGTACAAGTCTTAGTACTTTATCAGCTGTATCCAAACATTTAATCATTCTGACTGCAGTGTTGCAAAAATTATACTGTCGCGTTTGAGAGTTTTTGTCTTGAATTAATACTTTCTGATAATTATTTTTCAGGGACTTGCTGTAAGTGAGAAATTTGGAGAGGATGCAGTATGCTCAGATCCTGCTTAAATATTTCACAGTATATTTTTTTGACAAACTTGCCTGTTCTGGTATGAGCGATGAGAAAGGAAATCTTTAGAAGACTGGGGTATATGAATTCACATAATAATAAAGGATATGTTTTTCATTAGTGGACACTTAACAGAGGAAGGTATTTCGTGGGATGAAGGGGCAGGAGCAAACACAGAGATGTTTTGAAGCTAATGATGAAATACCGTCGTAAAGATTCCTGTAAGGATATAGTCAACTGAAGAGCCATATTTGCTCTTTATATATCTTACAGATCCCTATGTACTGTAAAAGCCAGATAGCCTAATTTATGGAAACAAATGGATAAGTCATTTTGAAAACATCCTACAGATAATAGTCATCATGACTTTAAATGTTGCTGAGATAAAGAATAATTGCTGTAGGACCTCAGGCAATAGATCCACTTTCAGATCTTTTTGGTAAAGGGATCAGGGATTAGTCTGGGCTACAAGAATATTAATGCTGCTTGTTTTGTAGATTTTGTTTTTGTCTTTTTTTTTATTTAGTTCTTTTGAGAGGTGGATCACACTGAAAATCCAACTCAGTTCCTTAAACCTGTGGTTTGAATGCAGTGTCATTTCATAGAGTCATTCAGGTTAGGGGCTTTGGGGATGTCTCTGGTCCAGCCTCTGCTTAAATCTTACTGAATCTTTTGACTATGAAATGTATGGATCTTTCACTGTATTAAGAACTAGTATTTATTACCAGGACTGAAGAAATATGTTAATAAAGGTTTGCATACATACCCTTTATATACATTTCATTTTCTACTTAGAGAATTTGGGTAATTTCCATTCAGTCCCATTACCAGTAGCCTGGGAGCAACTTCTTAAACTGTACAAAATGCTTCAATACTGCTCTCATCTACTCTCAGTCTCCTTCCCCACCAACTGCTTTCTCTGTTTAGGAATCTCTAATGGTTTTTTATGCTTGGGCTCAGGAAAAATCAGCCTGCCAGTTGGGCTGGAGCTACACAGGTGGGCTCCTCTCCATTAATAGCTTCACTTCTGTTTTCTTACCCTTGGCATTCACTCTTGAGACATGTTATCTGTGTCAGTGTTTCATTTCCTGTTTGCTTCACCCTAACAGTCTTGTTTGATTTAACTCCACGCAGAATATTTAGCATATAAATTAACTAACTCTGCTGTAATATCTGTAGAAGCTTCCCGCCCATCCTCCCACTTAAAAAAAAACACTCAGTGTTGTATTGAAAAATGTCATTTATTAGCTAGTTCCCTAGCTGGTGCAGAAAAAGTATTGGGTTGGGGGTTTTTGGTCCTGGCCAGGTGAATTCCTAGGGGCAGGTGCTTCCAGGTTGCTGCAGGACTCTGCTCTGTTGCAAGCAGTGGCTGAGCTTCGCCTGGAGCCAGGTAGCAAGTGTATTTTTTTGGCTGCAGAGAAGACAGAGGAAACACAGGTTGGAGCAGAATGTCCTTCTTACCTGTTTATTTTTTTTTTTTATAAATCTCTGGCATCATATCGTCTTGATTTACAGAACTGCAGATGAACATTGTACAGCTAAAATTACTGATAGACTACCCTTTCAAGGCTGAGCTCAAGTTTGTGCCTCAGGGATCAAAATTTTAGGTGAGTCAGGTTGCATAGGATTTTTTTTTTTGCTTGGGGTGGTTTTGGCATAGCCATAGCTAACTTTCCATCCCAGACATCAACAAGGAGTGAAGGTTGAGCTTCATGGATTGTTGGCTCAGGTAGCCCTACTTTAATAGCACTGGACTCCGATTTAAAACTGGTTTGCAGGGGAGGGCTTACGTTGGGTTTTGAGAAATTTGTGGCATTCCAGTGTTTGTTTTTACTGTACTCACAGTTACTTCTACCTATCACTGTGCAAATAATTCTGGTGGCCCAAAATTTAAATGGTACAGCATTTCTTATTAAAAGAATGGTTTCATTTTCATACTTTTTTAATTTAAAAAGCCTAGAATTTAAACAAAAATTACTCTACATGGGAAAAATAAGGATAATATCTTTCCAACCTTTCCACGTTGTTTTCTTCTTAGCTAAAACAACTTGCTGAATGAGACTATCCAACCCACTAATTTTGTTCCTGCCACTAGAAAAAGGTTGCAATGGAATAAAATATTTCTCACAAAAGGTGGTTTAGGCCTACTTGTAATCCTAATTTAATCCGATTTTAATATCTGAACGTGCTCATAAGTGTAACCATTGTCTAAAATAAATAATTCTAAATTCTTTAAGAGAAAAAATATGGGCTCGGCAGTGGGCTTCAGATGGCTTTAGTACAGATCAAAAAGCGCAGGGATGTACAGCAGGGAGAGAAGCACACTCTGATGGGCCGGGGTCGTGGTCTTGTTCTGCACCTTGAAAAATCATGGAAAATAAAGCAACTCTACTTTCAAGAAACTCCATTCAAAACTGATCTAACAACCATAAACCAAAATATTTAAGGGGCCACGTTAGATCCCCTTTGCTGTATTTCTGTGTTTGCTTTTTACCCCAACACTTTTATAAATTACTTTAAAAGACTTGTAACTGAGGTGTTTGTGGGATGTATATGAACACTTGCTTTCTTACAGGCCCTTTTCTTTCTGGGAACAGAGAACAGCTATGTAATGTATTCTGGCTGGTTTTAATTTCCATGTTGTTTATCTTCATCTTGTGCAAGCTGTAGGTCTAAAGCCTTTGCTTAATTAAGACTGGAACAGTAAATAAACAAAACTATGCCTTCTTCCATGTAGAGCAACGATAGGTATGTGAGAAACAGATAACAATATTTATATTTTTAAAAACTTTGGAGTTTTTTCCTTTCATCTTCTTATAACCTACCATCGGCTAAGGCAAAAGAACAGCCCAGAGAAGCAGGAGCCACCCAGAACACTGTTTGTAAACTTTGTGGGTGGCTGATGTTTTTTAAATCCGTGTAAAGATATCCCAGTCCTTAGTTATTAAATAGTAATTGGTAAGTAGTAATTGTAAATAGCAATTTCATTATTAAATAGGAAAATATTTGTTCTTCAGTGAAACTTAATAACAATGAAATTTGGGCAGCACCCAGAGTTTGGAGCGAGTGCTGGATTCCAGCATTCCTGTGCTTTCAAAACTCAGCTGCCTTCATGGAGATACTTATTATTGCTGGGAATATAAGTGGTTACTTGATATAAAATATTTTCAAGTCTGTGAGCTTCTGTCAGCGGAGGTCACTCACTTGGGAAGTACGGCGTGTGTGTCTGCTAGCGTCCCATTTTGTTGAGAGGGAAAATCAATGATTAAAGCATTGTTTAGTTTTTAATTTGAAATATATGATCTTTCTGAGGAAACAAGGCTTTGAGAGCAAGTGCATCCTTTAAGGGTATTGTAGTTTTGTGTGGTTTTGCAACGTAAGGCAAATCTGTGATTTGTCAGAAAGTACACCGTGTCTCTTCCTATTTCAATGCATCACTTTCTGGCTACTTTCCCACATCAAAAAACTGAAAGAAGACTGGGCAAGCTGAAGTTGCATCCTTTGTGCAAGGTGGGTCTCTCCTTGATGAAGTCAGGACTCCAGCTTGCAGAAACCTCACCTTCCAAAGGGAAGAGCCTCCCTTATGTCTGGGTACACATACAGAAAAGCTTGTTGCATGACTTGATGCTGGTGAAAACACCAATATTTCCTCCGGGTGATCCCTTGTTTCCCTCTTACTCAACATTTTATTCTGGCTTAATGAAACCCCACCTAACTTAGACATAGTGATATTTGAATGAAGTGCTTATATTTTTAAATATGTAACTGTTCCTGTGTGAGAAGCAGAATAAAGTTATACTACTGTCTGTTTTTTTGGTGTGGTTTTTTTCATGTAAGTAGGAAGCTGTTAACCCTGGTCTACCAGTATAATTATTTAGGTAAAAATACGTATGTATGTGTGTAAATAGCATTATACGTCTTTCAAGTGCGGGCTTGACCTAATACTGTAAGTACTTTTATGGCTTGTCTGCAATGGAACGAAGCTCAAAACTTTTGTGGTTTGGAACAAACATTTGTTGACTGTTAAGACTATTATACGTAAATAGAGTGGGGTAACTCAGTTGGATTTGCTGGGTACCTTGAATTAAAAGCTCTTGTCTGACCCTTAGCAAGTACAGTCAAGGATCTTGGAGCAGCTTGTTTATTTTAGCTAACAAGTTTGCACAAACAACATGGTTTACAGCAGACTGAGTACTAATATGAACTACAAATGTTTATAGCATGCCTAGACTAATGTTTATTGCTGTTGCATAACTCAAGCTAATTGGAAATTGCATAACAAGGTAAAACAGCAAAACGACTAGGCTGATCATTTCCTAGGCAACTCTGGTTGAAGGCATATGGAAAGTCCTTGTAATATAATGTAAGAATATAAAGACAAATTAGGGGATAGCTACTTTATGCCACAGGTATATATAAACACGGAGATACCTCAGCTCAGTAACATGATAAAATGGGGACTTTCTCATTAACAAGCTAAAGCAAATGACTTGCATTGACCTGCATTAAGTCAATCTATTCGGGTTTCAAAAAAACCCAATAAAAGGACGCGTCCACCAAAGCCGCTAACCCACCTGTGCCCTACCACAGTCGCAAATCAACTCCATATGAATCATTTGCCTTTGAGGAGTTGTTCTCACGCTACAGCTGTCTGTATCTGCATGTTAATGCAAGCTGCCAAGGTTGGAGCTGACCATGCTCCAGCATCGTGCTAGCAGGTAGTTCATCTTGGGTGTAGGAGCACCCAAATGAGAGGCAGGATCAGTGCTCGTCTTCACTGGGTGCTATAGAGCCACTCATCTCCCCTTTTTTCAAAGCAGATGTGGTTAGAAAGTGTTTTTGTTCGAAATCTTGAATACTTATTAACAGGAGAGAGGTGTGTTCACGTGCAGAAATTGGCATCCCTGGATTCAGCTTTTCTGGTGCAACCCTTCTGTGCTGAGATCTTCGGTTTAGAAGTGTGTTCTCTGTTTAGCTTGATACCGTGAGAAATCCACTTCTCAATTTGCTAAGTGCTCCTAAAACAAATTTGTCCAAAGAAAAGGTTAATGGTTAATTAAAATTATTATTGTTTCCATGTTCTTATAGCTTTAAAATATACAAACTTATGTAAAGTAGGGGCAAAAGGAAAAAACTAAGTGAGAGGTATTGCCTTTTAAGACTAGTAAAGGGATAAAATCCCTGCTCCATTCACCCCTGGAACTCAAAGCTCTAACACCATCTAACACTTCTGATTTCAGACCTTCTCATAGGTATTGCTTTTGTAAATATTTACAAATTTCAGGTTAGGTCTTGGGCCATACTAACCTACAAGGTTTTCAGAAGATGCTTGATGCCGCAATTGAATTGAAAGGATCTGCCTTTCAAATGTAAATACTGATGTGTGGATTGATCTTTGGGCTTTTTTTTCTTTTTAAATCAGTATTTTCTGAATCTCGACTGAAGTAGTGTGATGCATATTCATATATTTTACTTTTTTTCCTCATTTTCCCGGCTATACGAACAGTATTTATGGTACCTGTTAATCATTCACCTGAAGACCACTTGCAAGGAGAAGAGGAAAACTTCACTTGGCTAAGTGGCTTTGGCTTTTCCCGTGGGAAATACTTCTCAAACTTGTCCAGTCCTTCAAGTCTCCGTACCTAATTATGTGGGAGAGTGCATGCATGCAGCTGTACCCATATGAAGATACATTTCACATAATAAATTTTACTCTAATAACTTACCTGCTTTTCAAAAATCACATTTCTTCTAAACATAATTAAAAATAATATCTCTCAAAAGTAGTTTCATTGTTTGAAACAGGCTTAAAGTCACCTTCGCCAGTAGTTTAAAAATGAAAATGGATCCATGTTTGGGGGTTCAGCTGTATGAAAGTTATAGTCATTTATTTTCTGGCTTATCTTCTTAATAGAAAGATAATAGTAAAGTGTAGCAGCATGTCAAAAACAAGAAAAATACCAGTATCATTTCAGCTCAACACAAAATTTTGTATGTAGTAAGGATATGCATAAGAGAGATAAAAATCTATGTAGCGCCAATTGCCATTTTAATTCACTGTACCTACATTCTTGCATAGTCTGCTGTGCTTCAGCCACTACAGAAAAAGTAATTTCCCTCTCATTTTTGCTTAGACCCATCTATTTTTGCTGGTTTTGCTTGGTTTCCCAGTGCCACTGACAACTTGATGCGTCAATACAGGTAGAGATGCTGAAGTAAGGTGCTTCTGATCCCAGTGGAAGGGGCTGGAAGGGTGAGAACGGAGATGAAACTTTGCTACTTGCACAGTAACTTGCTAAGAATGAACAATGCTGTGAAAGCAAATGCAGGAAGAACTCCAGGGCAGTTCAGTGGGTTTCTGTTGTTGCCTCCATCAGTAACTCGCTGAAGGACCTTTGGTAAATAACTTGATTTTTTTGTTCCTCTAGTGAGCAAGTGCAACAGGATGATTATGATCGGGCTGGACTGGACATAAATATCCTCGATTTTATTCCTAGGTTTGCCCCCTACTTCTTGATGTGATCTTTGAAATTCTGGTTTTGTTTTCTTGAAATTCTGCTTTTCTTGAAATTCTGAATTTTGCATTTCTTGAACTCCTGAATTTCCTCATGCCACTCTTTCCATTTCTTCTGTTTCGACTGTTAAATAATTCGGATCAGGGTGGTGGTTTGCCATGAATTTGTTAAAGCCTTGGCTCTATCGGCCAGAAAGCGTGCCAGGATGCTGAAGTGAACCCAGCTGTCAGAAAACCTAAATTTTCATTCTGTTCTAAAGACAAAAATCATGAAACTGTTTGTTGAAGTGTGATATTTATTCAATTTTGGAATTATTAAGGTATTTTGTTTCCATAACAAATAAGCTTCCTGTGATCTCTGGCAAGTGCTGATGGAAAATCGCCTCATTTTGGGGGTTGGTGGGTTTGTGTGTGTTTATTGCATCAGATTTATTTGTGTATTGCATCCAGTTTAGTCACCAGCTGAAAGGGCATCCAGGGCCTGCAGCCCAGGAGTATTCCTAATTTTAAAAATACTGTGAAGCACTGGGTTTTGTCTGGGTTTTTGCACTTTGAAACTAATCTAAACTAACTGACCACTAGAATATATGAATAGAAAGTTAGCATAAACTAATAGATGTTATTTTAAAAACACCAACTTGTGAAATTGGCTGTGCCTGTAGTTTTACATCTCTAGAAAACCATTCCCTGTCTCTTGGCTCACACCGCATTCCTGCAGGCAAGGAAATGAAGAACTGGACTTGTTTCAGCATGGAGCAGCTTTCGGAGCCACCTGAGTAATTTGCGGATCAGGAAATAACGCATTTGAATCATGGCAAGGAGTGAAACGTCATCTTGAAAGAATTCTGACCTGTGCATGTTTATTTTCTTAGATAATTAAGCTGAAAGCAGAAGCCCGTCTTGATCTGCTGAAGCAGATCGGTGTGTCCGTGGATACTTGGCTAAAAAGCGCAATGAACCAAGTGATGGAAGAACTGGAGAACGAACGCTGGGCCAGCCTGCCTTCAGTGACCAACAACGGCTCTTCACACCTGGTACGGTTTCCAACATGTAAACCTCATCTCTTCTCCACATGGCTCTTTCCTAGTAGCAACTCCTAACTTAGTATTGAATATAAAACAAAATTGATAATATTTGGTTGTTTGTTAGCTAACTGGAAAAATCTTGTAGCTTTACGTGGCCTGAATTTCATGGAAAAAAACAAACAACAACAACAACAAAAAAAGGATTTCTGGGTTCTGTTGCTGAGTTTACTTTAGATTGATTTTTCTGACCTTGGATAAGTGCCTTAACATTTATTTGCCATCTCCTGAAAAGAAAAATGTCTGCGTGTTTCTTTGAAGTTTCATTAATAGTTTACGATGTTATCTGAGATACTTGGATGAAAGGCTTCATTCTTCCAAATCCCCCCCGCCTCCCCGGAAGAATGAAGTATTTCAAAATAAATAGTGATGGCTGAATCGAACAGCTGCTTGAATGAAGAAACCCTGTTCAGAAAAGAGGAACTGCTAAAAGAGCTCATAATACCTTTTTTTTTTAATCCTTCTACATGGCATGCAATGCTGAGCTGTCACCTTTGGCAGTAAAACTAACCAATCTGTTGCTCTTCACTGGTAACCAGCTAAAATAAAATTCCTGAAGGTTTGGTCAGTTTGCCTCAAACAAATTTTAAAATTCCTGTGCATGTTTATATATTTAGTATTTAACAAAATTCAGAGGCTTTTATAAAATCTCGATTTGCATGTGGATACTTTCCTAACTATAGTCTTCATACACTATTAAAATTACTTCATTTACACTTTCTTTTTAATCTTAAATGCTTTGGACAGCCAGAATATATCTTCTGTATAACAAAGCTTTCAGGGGGCATGGGGATGTGGTTTTTCATTGCATTGCAAATGATTTGGAGAATGGTTTGCTTTCGCTGACCACCTAAGAGAAACAAAATCTCCATTTCAGCAAGTATGTGCTATCTACACAAAAAATCCTGCTCGTTCCTGTTTCTTCATGCTTTTCTACTTTATTGTTTTCTTGGTAATGGTGGCAAACACTTAGAGGGAAAGGTTTTTTTGGATCTACAGCTATTTTCATCTGTGTCAACTTCAGTTCAAAAAAGTGAGCGAGCACTGAATAGAGTCTCAACAAATCCTGAGACTCCTGAATCCACTCTTTGCTTACTTCAGGGTGTTAGGATGTTTCTTCTAGGACATTGCACGCAGAGCTCAAACACAGTGACAGTGATTTGCAGTAAAAGTTGTTAGAATCACTGCTCTGCAGGCTTTATTCCCATGGTTAGTAGTATAATCAGAGATTACAGTTGTTGTATGCAGATCCATGCTTCAGCCTTCCCAAATCCCAAAGGAGTTCTTGTGCCAAGTTTCATTTCAGATCCTTTCTAGCCGGGACAGATGAGGGTATGTTACATAGCTGTGTTTAACAGTGTTTTTTTCCCTTTGTTCTTGTACTCCACCTCCTTTAACTTCCCGTTGTGCGTGTTGGATTGTGCCCAGTACCTTGTTCTCTGTCTCATCGGACATGCCAACACTTGGCCCTGGAGCCAAACCCCGTGCTAGTCCCTGGCGAGCCAGCAGATGCCACAGTGTGGGAGGTTAAACTCTGATTCTTATTTTCCCCTTTTACACTTACGTACACTCCCATATAAAAAAAGGCACTGTTGACCTTGGCAGGCCAGATGAGGACAGCCCATCGATGGAATTCTTAGAACTGTTACCGAAATTACGCTGCTTGCAGTTATTAGAACAATTACTGCAGCATATAGCAAGCAGCACTTTCACTTCATCCTTGAAGAGCAGGCAGTGTTTAATGTTCAAACCAGCTATCTGCCATCCTTACATTGTGCACACCTTTGCTCTTTGTGCCAGTACTTGTCATGGCATAATTTGTTCAGCAAAGCTCTTGATACACTTTCTTTTAAAGAGCTAAAAAGAAGAAAGCAATGTCGATGCCTTGATACTGCTGTATTTATTTAACCTACTATGGTAATGTAGCGAGCTGAAGGAGTTAATATCCCATCACCTATCCAGTCGGCTGACTTTCTGATATAATGATGAAATGCATAATCTTGGGAGGGAATACATTTTTTTTTCCAGTGTACATGCCCCCCAAAAGTTAATTGTCATTTTGAATTTTAATGTCACCTGAAAAACGGATGCAGTGCTTATGCTGCCTAAAACAAATGTATTGTAAACACTATGTAATTTATTCAAAAAAAGGAAGAGAGAATAATGTCTTTATGGGTTTTGTGTTTTGTTTTGTATTTGCTGGGACTTCAAGCAGTACAGTTACAAGAAACATTTGTACAGTAGAAGTACAGTATTGCAGAGTTAGAAATAAAGTTTGCAGTTGGTACATTTCCTGTGAACATAAAAATGGATGCTTTTAACTGTACAGGGATATAGCATCTTTTATCTGTAAAAGGTTATAGCATCTTTCAACTATTAGGTTACTGGTTCATATTCAAGCCTGATGGTCATCTGATACCAGTAACCTGTGCGAAACAAATTGTGGTTTCAGTCCCTAAATGCACATATTGCAAACTGCCTCTGACCGATCAATACCTTTGGGTGCTCCAGCAGACCACTTTATTAGTGAGTTGGCAGGAAATTTCAGCCTTTTTTAGCTCCTGCAGGTCATACAGCCAAATCAGATTGGAGGTGGTTTAGTATAAATGTGTTCTCTGTTGTTGCCAGGGTGTCTGCGTTTCTGAGGACAAAAAAAAGGGCTTTTGGTATTCTTTTTGGTATCAAATCTCTTTTGTGTAGGATATGCAACAAAACAAGATCTATATAGATATATATTTGCATACCTTTTTTCATATGTATAATCAAGCTATATTGTCACCTTCTTACCTGCATTTATTCTTGTATTTGCTGTCTGTTACATACCTTCAGTATAATTGTGGCTGATGTATTTATTCTTTGCTTACACTGTCTTTCATTACCAGACTTCGTAGAAAGATGAGCTTTATGAAACAAACTCCTAAGTTTTCTGTGTCATTAATGCTGTTTTCCCTCTATGTGCCTACTTTGCAAATGATTCTATTCAAGGAGTTTGAGCAGCCCAAAGACTGAAAATTAAAATGTATTTTTCTTCCTCATGTTAGAAAACCAGGACCAGATGTTTTACAAACGAGTCTTTCTAGACATGATACACTAATTTCCATGATGTTTCGTGTGGCTGTCAGCTGAACGTCAGCTTTGGCTGCTGGGACATAGACCATGCACAGCAAAAGGCAGTTAGAAACTGGAGGGGGAAACCTTAAATTTGCCGTAATTTATGGTTGCTTGGTAATATATCAAAGCATTAGCTAGGCAGGACAGTGATTTTTTTGTTACCGCAACATCCATGAACGCATTTAAATAGCAATGGATGCAAACTGCACTTGAATGAAAATGAGTGGAGAAAAAATCATATGAATGACAAGGATGTAGTCTAGAAATTGTAACATAAAAATTAATATAAGTCATAAAATGATGAAGCTTTGTGCTCTTCTACTCCAGGTCTAGAAGAAGAAAGATGTTACAGATCAGAGGTATGGAGACAGCTGGTTTAGGGAGCATGCACAGTGCCTTTTTGGTCTCTTTGTTGATTTATCAGCCTTTTAGTTTTCATGAGGAATACCAAATTCACTCCCAAATTGAAAGGAATAAGTGCAGGGAAGATGGCAAATGTGTAACAGTGTTGCCTTTGATTCGAAGGACTTGCCTATTTTCACATGAGATAAAGTGTTTATTCAAAATTTAATCCAGGCAGAAGGCCAAAGCACAGCTCGTGTCAGTGTTGCCCAAACTACATTTATAGAAACTTGTATTTTTCCAGTGTATTGACTTCAGGTTTTATTTAGACTTTTATAGCTAGTTTTTAATAATCATTCTTTCTCTAAGGTTTTGATGTTTTGTTTTTTTGTTTTTTTTTTTTTTATAAACTGGAGCAAATCTATTGTACAGAATACACCAGCTGGAAGGCTGATACTTTTTATTTATTTTTTCAAGTTTAAGTATTTCCACTGCAGTTTCATTTCATAACTCGTGGTCACAGGTACATTAATCTTTTAGTAGCATAAATTCTCAGTAAGTGATGCTTTTTTTCCGTTCAAGTATTTGCTATGCCTCTGAAAAGGCATCTCCAAAGTACATTAGTCACTGTTTCACAGCTTATGTAAAAAATAGATAAATGTCCAGCAGTTGAGTTGGAGCTTCCAAAATCTTCTACAGTTCTTTTTAAAGTCCACAGGCCTGTGATTGAATAAAGAAGTACAGCTGAGTTAAGCAAAGATGTAATTTGGTGACAGCTCTTATTCTTTTGCTTCCCTGTATTTGCTTTGTTTGATGGCTGCTTTCCTGATGTTATGTGAGAATCGTATGTTGAATAATATTTAGTCTTTCTTTTTGTCCAGTTTCAATAATCGTAAGTAGTAAAAAAACCACACTGAAGAATATTGATCAATTAATTTTTATTGTTATTTCTTCACTTATTTTTATTTGATAGTATAATGCCAAATTTAATTTGTTTTAATAGATTAATGCTGATGCAGAAAAGGAAGAAGGTGAAGAGTTTGAAGACAGCATGGATGTTTTTGATGACAGTAGTTCTAGTCCTTCTGGTACTCTAAGAAATTATCCTCTCACCTGCAAAGTTGTTTATTCATATAAGGTTTGTGATTTTTTTTTTTTTATTAGCAAAATGAATTATGCAACAAACAATAGATGTAACTGTTCTGTGGGAGTTTGGGGTAGAATGTCAGCATTTGGCTCAATAATGGTGCACATTAAATGTATCTAACATCTAGTTTTGAAAATCTGCAGCAGTGTGAAATCCATGTCGTTGTGAAATACATTTAAACTGCAGTTCAGCAGAGTACTGAAATCTGCGCATGAATTGTAGAGATGTCTCTGTCTGGCTTCAAGGAGACCAGTTGTGTGCCTGCCATTAGGAGATGTTCTAATTTTTGTTGCTGAGCCGGTGTGGCTATATTAGAAACGCCTTCTCAGTGTTAGGCATGCTTGTATGCTGTACGACAAAGCTCTTCTTTGTACTATAATAGTGAAACCACCATTCATGAGTCAAAGCTTTGCTGACAAACTGCATTCATGCTCTTTACTTCTGCTAGCGCTGCTAGGTCAGCTGTAAATCACACCACTGCGGTAGCCGAAGCCAGTGGCAGACGTAGTCTTAGAGTACGGAGTAATTAGGGTTTCAAAAGTAAATAGGGTTTGACGCGCTGGGTGGTATTCAGGGTGCTTCCATCTGTCCTCTTGAGTGAAAAAGGGTCTTCTGAATGTCAGTAGGTATACAGAAGAACCCTTATTAATACATTTCAGAGTAAGCTACATCATAAAATTTTCAATTTTTTAAAAATCACAAGTTTTAGTAAAAGTCTGGATGAGAATGTTCTTTACACTGCCTGTCCCGTGCACCTGAAAACACTTTTATTTTCTAATCTTCCTGTTATGTACTTCAGGCTTCTCAGCCAGATGAATTGACCATAGAGGAACATGAGGTATTGGAGGTTATTGAAGACGGAGATATGGAAGACTGGGTAAAGGTACCATTTTTCTGAGATTGTTTTCTTTTCACTATCACTTTTAGAAATAGAACTTGGGACGGGAGAAACTATTTGGATTATTTTCAGAGTAGTATGCAAAAGCAGAGCATCTTTTATGTCGTTTACTTACAGGCACGAAATAAAGCGGGTCAAGTGGGTTATGTGCCAGAGAAGTACCTGCAGTTCCCGACATCCAGCAGTCTGCTGAGTATGCTACAGTCCCTTGCGGCACTGGATAGTCGATCGCACACCTCAAATAACTCCACTGAGGCCGACTTAGTCTCAGGCAGCCTGAATGGAGACTCCAGTGGTAAATACCAATAAACAAATAAATAGTGTATTAAGCTTGTTCTCAAAAGCATTCTGCATATCGAGTTTGGATGTCGCACATGAGAATTTCTCGTATTTGACCTGTATCTGAGTACAACTGTTCTCAGTAATTATCTATCTGATACCAAATCTGCATAATGTACCTGCCTATCTCATAGAGTTGAGATTAACATTAACTAAAATTAAGCAAAACTTAAATAATTTGACTCAGCAATTATAGGGTTATAAAATCATTTAGGTTAGAAAAGACCTTTAAGATCATCGAGTCCAACCATAAAAGTATGTATAGTACCTATTATTTTTTTTAAGCTCATGCCAATTACACTGGTTTTTTTCCTCTTCCATTCTCCAGTCTGTTTTGTAAAAGCACTTTATGATTATGAGGGCCAGACAGATGATGAGCTGTCCTTCCCAGAAGGAGCGATCATCCGCATCTTGAACAAGGAAAATCAAGATGATGATGGCTTTTGGGAAGGAGAATTCAATGGATGCATTGGGGTGTTCCCATCAGTATTAGTTGAAGAGCTTACGGCCTCAGAAAATGGAGAGACTCAGTGGATTGGAGATATTCAGGTATGTAACAAGTTGAGGTGCTAGCTTGCACATGTGATATTACGTTGTTAGGGCAATTTTGCCAGGCTGCAAAGATCTGCTGCTACTTTAGAGGAAAAAAAGAAAATCAGAACCAATTCAAGAAAAAAAAAAACCAAACAACCAAGTGCTTACCTTTTAGTTTCTTACCCAGCCTAATAATTATCAGCTGATACATTTTGGCAAAAGTAACAGATTTGTGAATAAAGGCAAGTATTTGGGTAGAAAGGAAATGAACCAAGGGAGAAAATTCACAGTCTACTTCCTGTAATTAATTTATGGCGTAGACTGAGACATCAAACAGAACCTGGCAAAAAGAGAATTACAGGCTCTCTCAGCCCTAATTTGATGTTTTCATACTTAAATCTGTTCTGTATCCTCTCAATGTTTGAAGGGCAGAATACTGCCGAATATTGTATTACAGTAGTTTTTGCAAAAAGTCCTCATTCCAGTATAGTTCTGTAATCCTTATACTAGAAAATCAGACACATTCTCATGTGTAATCGTGGTGCTAGAAAGTGGACTTCCATGTTTCCTACAAAGTAATTTCTCCAGTATTTTTATTCTTTGATTTGAAAAGACCATGAAAATTTAACATTGAAATTATATATATGCAACTGAGTTGGGATAAAACTCACTATCTTAATGCTTTTGTGTAAATATACGTGGAGAGGCACACTTGGCCAATTGACTTTTTTCAAATAACCTTCAAAAAGTCTGTCTAAATTATCTGGGAGAGGATGAAAATTTCTGCTCAGTGGCAACCTATGATTTAAAAAAAATATAATCACTGTTGGATATCTTGGCTTTCCTTCCCAAACGTACCAGACAGCACTTTGACAGGTAGTTTTCTCCAGATGAAAGTTCCTAGCACCCTGATGTGTCACAGAACTTGCTGCACCTTGGTGCGTACATAAAAACTGTCAAGGAGTAAGGCTTTCTGCAGCCCCTGTCTTTTTTTAACACAGATATCCCCAACTCCGAAGCCTAATAATACCCTTCCACCGCTGCCCCTGTATGACCAGCCTCCCACTAGTCCCTACCACAGTCCGGATAAAAGAGGTTCTCAGTACTTCCCCAGATCACCGTCAACTAATGGTAAGAAATTTTGTGATAGCTAAATGTTTAATTTAGAATGTTCACATTTGGGGGGGGGGC
>JANXJC010000026.1:24908404-24941734 GCA_027564655.1 Leptodon cayanensis | reverse complement strand
CCCCCCCCCCCCCAACCTGTTTTGCGACACAGGGTTAATTCAGCAATACTGAGTGGCTTGTTTGTGATGAGTTGTTGCTTACTCCTTCAGAAAACAGCTTCAGTTCAGAGTCCCCTGCATTCTCACAGCCTCCGCGAATTCCTCCAGAAACTTCGTATGGCAAACTGCGACCTGTAAGTTAAAAACAAATACTGTTGGTTTTATTGATGCTACAGAGTCATAATGCCAGGTCCAGGTAAATCAGGATAGATACATTCAAAACAGGGTGGTGATAGAGCACCTGATGATTTGGCGCCCTGTGTTCTGCAAATCCAATTACTACGTATAAAAAAAATCCGGTATCTCAGATGAATAGATGAAAGGTCTGTTCACTCCCCTTTGATAATACCATAGACGTGTCAAAAAGCTATGGAACGTAAGAGCTATTTGAGATTAAGTGAACACTAGAACAAAACAAAGCTGCACTTGTTTAAACAGTAAGTCACTGTGTTTAAAGATGACCTTGAATCTTATCTGTCCCCTATGCTTCATCTAACCTGCCCTCCTGTATCTGCCTTCATAGATGTAATACCTGCATGTCTCTGTGTGAGGCATATGAATCATGAAATCTAACCTGGGAGGCAATTACATCTGTAATGATGGTAAAATAGATGTTAGTCAATAAACTTTTACTGCCTTTTCAGGCACTGGGAGGTTTTTTCTGTTCTTGCCACATGTAATAACCCCTAAACAGAACTGAAAAAGAGGTGGCGAATAAATGCCAGAACAGTTTAGTGATATGATTTGTACAATTGCTTCTTCTCCACTGTGCTGGCAGACAGACCTGTTTGCCAGCAGTTTGACGTAATATGCGGTCCTTGTGACTCCATTGCATTTAGTGTTAAATTTATTTCTGAACCCCTTGATTTAAGAGTTTTGGATCAAAAATTCTTGACAATAAGATCTATATATTTTGTGATGTCTTTGCTGCCTAGAAAGAGAGATTTTGCCAGAAAAGGAAAGGAATAATTTAATCACTTAGAACTTGCAAAATCCATCTCCTCGGATTAACTTTGAAATCAAGTTTTGGGGGTTTCAAAGTCCTAAACCAAATTGTATAAAGATGTAACTTCTGTATTTTCCTGGCATTCTCAATGGATGAGGTTGCAGAAAAAGAGCATTTTGGGATATTCAGAAATTATATTCTGAATATTCCAGTTGTCAGCGAGTTAGCCTTATTCCTTGACATAGGCAAGGCAGAGGTAGTACTGCACCGTTAAGTATTTAAGTATTGAACAGAGAAGTTCCACGTTACCTTATTCCCATGTAAAAACACACTGATTCAGCTTTTCCATTTTGTAGATTTATATTTTCTTCACGAGTTTCTTGCCATTTACTGTCTTTTCAAGATAATACTACAGTGTCAGGCCTTAATTGAAAGGATTTCTGTTCGTATTGCATTTTGAATACGCCTGGTTTGAAAATATTGTGAAGTTTGTTATGGTATTGCTCCACAGTTCATGTTCTCCATAGCAAGTCGCTCTGGTGTATTCTGAAATCATGTGATAAAAACCCTGCATGAAATGCTGTTAGCACTTACGGTAATCTCTAACAGGAGCATGAATAACTTTATTGGTGTGGCAGGGTGTAAAAATAGCATCAGATTTCAGCTGGTCAGTGATTGATTAAATATGAGTAAGCCACATAGATGCAACAAGGCATTCTTGTAGTTTCCAGTCCACGTTAAGTTCCAGGCAAGTGCATCAGCAGATTTCAGCATTTGGTGTAAAGTCCAAAGTCTGTCCCAGGTTTACGTACGGGATTATCCACAGGTACAGGCAGAATGCATAAGATATTTCACTCTGTGTGTTTGCCCTGTCATGACTGCTAGTCATCTTGGAGAAAAATCACCTGAGAGTGGTGACAGGTTATAGGGAAGAGCCTTGATGCCTTAATTGGAGACTACTGGACCTCAGTTCAGCTGGTTACTCATTGTAGTTCTGTTGATCTCAGTATATTTGCATCATCTTGAGGTATGAGCCCAAAGTTGCAGTTCTAGTCTATACAAATTCTGAAATTTTGACGGTTTTCTGATAGTTACAGGCTGGTTCTGGCTGTTTCAGGTGCGAGCAGCTCCACCACCCCCTACACAGCATCATCGCCGGACAACAGAGAAGATAGAGGATGTGGAAATTACTCTGGTGTAATGATTGGACTAGTTAAGTAGTAGTGCTACAATCAAGGCCAAACGCGGTATTTGGTCAATCTCGTTTTTAGGCACCTTTGCATGATGAAGACTTTTACTATAGAGCAAGAGATAGGGAGGATTTTATGTGACAGTGACATGGCGGATTCCTTCCCACAGTCATGAATATTTTGTGCCTTTTTTTTGGTTTGATTTATATACATCATTCTTCCTCTCTTAGCACAAACCAAGACCAGCCAAACAGCGAGCAGAGGAATTGCCTTGGAGCAGGTTTCTCTCTTGGCTGAAGATGGTCAATTTTTGTATGGAGGCTGAGGAAAGAGCCTCATTCATGCAACTTAGTCATAGCATACTTCGATCACGTGCATTAGTACAGTATATTACTGTTGCCATAGGAATGTGTTAAAGATTGTCAATTCTTCAAGTAGCATTACTTGTCTGATTAGGTATTAATCAGATCTTGCGGAATGAAAAAGGGAACTGAAAAATAAGTATAAGGAGAGGCTGGCTCCTCTTTAATCCCCTTGCAGAAAGGAAGAAACCGGAAAATAATCTTATAGATAAGGAAAACTGATGCAGATCATATGGCGTTAATTACATTAATGCACACCTCTTCAATAATTAACAGTTAAACTGTTATGTTCTTTGTATTAATATTTATGCAGTACATTTAGTAATAGAGTATCTAATATGGAGGTGCTGAATTAGTAGCAACATCTTGTTCCATAGCATAAACCAACTGGTAGAAAAATAAGTGAGATTTTGTCTAGATCTGGAAATTGAGCTTCATTTTTTTCTTAGCAGATTTTGGGGGGTTTTGTTTTTTTGTTTTGTTTTGGTTTTTTTTGTTTTTGGGGTTTTTTTTTAAGTATTTGGGTCACTCTTATCCCAGTTATTGCCGTGTACTTTATTATCCAACATTAGCAGCGTATCTTTGACATCAAAACATCCGGCTAGACTTAGAAGTTACATTTAGAGTATTTACATGCATTATTTAGTTTTTGCATTGGATGGTCCTGTAGCATTTTCCCATGTGAAGCCCGTTAACTAGCCAAAGCCGGAAAGCCAGGAAAAGCTCTGGTTTCTGCGAAGCCTTCAGCCCGCCTTTGTGGCCAAGACTATGGTCTCAAATTACTCTTAGGCAAGAAATAGAGAGTGAAGGAATTTCAAAACTAATTTTCAATCGGAGATCTCTGGAAAGGGAACTTTTTGTTGTTGTTGTTTGAAAGAAAAGGACAGAGGATATTCTGAGGTTTAACGTGGAGAGAAACGGTCAGAGGAAAGGGAAAAACTGGATGAAAACAGGTTTTTCTTCATGTACTTAGTAAATTATTTTCAGCAATCTCCGTCAGGTCAAAGCTTCAGTTAAAAGGCATCACCCTAAAAGGGTTGGTTTTTTTGAGCTGTTATATGGGTTCTATTGAACGTGCTCTTATGTCTTCTTTTTTTTTTTTTTTTTTTTCTCTAAGCCAGTAAGTTTTCTACTTTTAGTTTACTAACAAGGGCTATTTTTTGAGGCTGCATTTAAAAAAAAAAAAAAAAAATCATCTAACAAGATTTTATCATAAACTTTGCACATACTTGTAAATCCCAACCCAAGCTGGGTCTCTGAGACATTTGTGTTTGCCAGTCTCCTTTCCCAGTGGGATCTTTAACCAAGAGTGGGGCTGTTTGAAGAAAACAATTCATGGATCAGTTATGAAATCAGTGACTGTCCAATGAAGTCTTTTCCATATTTTTCATTCTTTTGCACCTCTTGTCCTGTTGATCTGTTTGAGGTCTTTTTATGTGTTTATCAAACTTATTCTTAAGTTTAAAAAAAAAAGTTTTTAAAAAAGATTTAACTGTTTGCAAAAATTTTGAAAGCTTCACAATGCAGAAGAAAAGCAAGTATTGCCATAATGTTCACGTTCAATTTCTTTGGCCAGTTTTTCTGTGTCCTTCATACCTGGACTTTCAAAATTCAGAAAGTGTTATTTAAAGTCTCTTTAGTTGTATTTTAAAATATTTTCTGTAAGAGCTGCTAATTTTATTTAAAAAAAAAAAAAAAAAGAAAAGTTGTAAAAATATGCCTCCTTTTTAACTATGATTTCTTCATACAGGGCATGTATTCGACGTATCATTGTGTACAGCGTCAGTACACTGAAAGCATAGGTGCAAATGCTTTCTTTATATTGGCTGTAAAAAGTTTGTATTTATTATGTATAAAAAGTTGAATAATAAAAAAGTGGAACTAAATCCATGACGTTGTCTTGATACAGACACCGCCGCTATGCCTATGGCAGAATGTCGTTAGAAGATTTCGGCATAGATCTGTGACTGGGGGAGAACCTGGCATTTGGGGATAAAAATGTACATTTTCTTGGGTATCGTTTTTATGGTTTATGCTTTTACACAGAAATTTGAATCTCCTGCTCAGGAAAACACTTATGCATGTACTTAAAGCGATCTTGAAATATAGCTTTAAGGTGGTATTTATATGAGGACCAAAACTATGCCAGAAATGAAGAGCCAGTAACAAAGCTCCAGTTATCAAAATAATTGCTTAATAGCCTTTATGCAGTTAAGATAATTGCATAAAGAAAGCGAGGGAGAGTGATTGATAATAACTCTTCAGTGTGATGGTCCTTTAACAGGGTTGATTTGCCTAATTGTGTGAGGAGTATTTCCACTGCATCCCAAACCTCTCCAGCTTTAGGATCCCCGTTTGCTCTGGGTTTCCATGTTGTATTTTCTTAGGGGCACTCGGAAGCCACCCTCCGGTGACCAGCTCCTCGCTTGGCTAATTTCAGTTTCTCAAAGGCGAGTGCTTTTTAAGTTAGGTGCTAAGTGATACATGAGCTCTGCGTGCTGATTTCCTCCCGAATTTTGCTTTCAGCTGTTTGGAGTTGAGACTCTTTTACCCTGTTTGAACACAGCTCGCTGCATGATCAGCCGCTGGGCATTGCCGCGGTGTTGGGTTAGATCTTTAATCTTTCATTTCCACTGTTCACACAGAACTGTTACACAGACTTTCATCATTATGGTTTTTTTCCCTTGAGCTCCTGCAGCCTCTTCCTTTGAGAAATCCCATCTTCCCCTGCTTTTTATATGCATTCACGGTGCTCCTCCAGAAATGATTGTCCTGGCTTGCTGCTTTGACCGCTTTGTCCTCTTAGCTTCTTGCTCGTTGCATGTCTTCTTTTCTCACTGCATCACACACAAACCTCTTTGCTTGCGGTTCTTTTCACCGTCAGTATCGCTTATAAATGATGATAATCCTTAGATCCACCAATGATGCCAGTTTTCATTTCTTCCATTTTTTAACAGGCCCCCTTCATGCCTCTACTCTTTCTCCTTCCCCCTCCCTTAAAAGCTGTGCTGTGACAAAACAAACCAAGCAGATAATGCTCGTTCAGCAGGTGTGCTGTGATTGCATCATTCTTGCCATTAACATGAGCATAACTTATTTCCATGAAAATCTCTTCCCCCTGAAGTGCTTTCCCAACTGAGTGGCAAGCCCCTGTTGCTGCCGTTTGCCTGCAAGTGGGAGATGGCTGTGATTTTGACAGCACGCAGTGGCCATTTAGAGGCAACAATAAGGTGCTGAGGGAAGACAAGGGCTCCGTGGTTATATATTCTGCTTGGGATATTTAGAGAAGCGGTATGGGGAACTTGCCCAGCGCAGAAGTTGAAGTGTTGGTCTCTGGAAGTCACCAGTGGGACCATCGCTGGCTCTGTTAGAGCCGGGGTTTCCTCTGATGGCTCTGGTTCCCAGATTGTCAAAAAGGATAACAAGACTGAGATTCGGCAGAAGTGGTGGGGGTAAATGATGTAAGGTACCTCACTACAAATTAATTGTGCTGGGGTTTCTTTTTGTTTGGTCCATGGCAGTATTAAAAGAAACCCAGGCACGTGGGTGAGTTCTCTTTCCCATATAGCACAAGCATCTCTCACTGTTAATAGTGATTAAAAAGGAGAACAAAACCCCCACCTTCTTCTCCAAATAAAGGATCTTTCGCTTCTCCACGTATAAGGTGGAGGACTGGCTGCTCTGCAACTTGCACTTTTTTCCTGCTTGCTCTTCCAGCAAGGTCCCTATAATTAATAACCTGCAAATCTCAGCACAGCAGAGGCAGGAGGAGCAGGAAATCTGCCTTAAGCAGCCTTTCCTTCTCTTCAGTCTCCCAGGAAGCTTGGGAGGGAAGATGCTGCTGCCACGGGAAGAGTCCTGTCTCCCCACACGTTCTCCGTTTGCAGATCTGCTGCCCTGCGTATAAATGATGGGAGGGAGTACGCTTCCCCCTTCTAGCCTACATCTGGCTGGCTCTCTTCAAGAGGTGAGCCTGGGGATACCGAGACCTCAGTTCAAGGCACAGGGGGAGGTGGGAGAAAGCGAGGGATGAAAGGGAAGAAAACTTAACTGAAGTCAGGGATGCAGCGAATGAGCCAATAAAAAATGCAGCTAGGAAAATGCTGACGTGCTTACTATACCAAGTAGTTTCCTACTCCAGGCATTACCCAGGGGGATTGAGGATTACCGATCTCGGGAGGGATCACTGTAGCAAGTGAGCCTCTGCATTGCAGGTCATTTCATCCAGAAAATAAAAGCACTGCAGTGATACCGGGGCCGGACTGGAGAAGGTAAGAAATCTCTGTGGTTAGTGGAGTTGAACACCAGACGTGCGGTGAATAACCACCCCTCTGTTGGCAGCAAGGAGAGGAGAATGATAACGGGTTTGCTTAAGTACAAGCGCAGTTGCTCACCATTTCAACACAGCAGCGTTTGTGTGCGGAGTCTGGGTACAATCATATTTCATCTGTACTTTCTTACACAAGCTGAAGAAAAACTGCAGGCAGCGGAGGCAGCATGTCGCCAGGCTGTCACTTACCATGCTGGAATGTGTTCTACGTCCCAAAGGAAAACTCAGCCCTCCCCCCCTCAAAAATACGCCCTGGCATTATTTTTATCTGTAGTAGACCATCATTTAGTTTGTATCACATACAGCAGACCCAGTGGGGGATAAAATTGAGATGGGCTGAGTGAAAGAAGTATCTCCTAGTAAATTATTAAAACTATTTCTTGTATACAGCCATTGCCGAGTTTTCTGTCTAAGTACATGGCGCTGCTTTGTTTGAAAGCTGATGAGATTGTTGTCTGGAAAAGGATCACAGAATCACAGGCTGGTTGAGGTCAGGAGGGACTTCTGGAGGTCGTCTGGTCTAACCCTCCTGCTCAAGCAGGGCCACCCAGAGCCGGTTGCCCAGGACCGTGCCCAGACGACTTTTGAATATCTCCAAGGATGGAGACTCCACAACTTCCCTGGGCAACCTGTGCCAGTGCTCGGTCACCTTCACGGCGAAAAAGTGTTTCCTGATGTTCAGAGGGACCCTCCTGTGTTCCAGTTTGTGCCCATGGCCTCTGGTCCTGGCACTGGGCACCACTGGGAAGAGCCTGACTCGGTCCTCTTCGCACCCTCCCTTTGGGTGTTTGTATACACTGATGAGATTCCCCGGAGCTTTCTCTTCTCTGGGCTGAAAACACCTTTCTCTATACTTCTCTGTGTGCGCTCCCTGCAAAGAAGAGCTTTTAAATCAGCCAGAAACCTTTCAGAAAGCAAGCGCTGTGGACTTTGTGTTGTCTGTGGATCCCAGTTTGCTGCTTCAGCTGGTCTGGAGTCTCCGAGGTCCGACACAGAGAAGCTCTGTGTTGAACAGCGCATTAGGCTGGGTGCTGTGCGGTCGCCACAGAGACTCAGAAATGGGATTACAGGATCGAGGCTTCAAATTGTACCTTCTTAATGGTCCACAAAAAAAAATGTTCTTACATGGCCTTGTTTCTGTTCCCAAAAATGCTTTGGAAAAAAACATATACTATAGAGACTAGCTGCTTAGTACATGGGAAATGGTTTGTGGAGGCTTTCAAATCCCAAGTCTGGACCACATCACCAGTGAATGAGGCATGTTGCGGTGTCTGCCAGATCAGTTTGCAGCCCCATCTCATTCCTTCTCCTCTTCTCGTTTCAAGTTTGCTCCCTGCAATCCATTTTCCAGCCTTTCGGCCTATCGCAAATGTGTTAAGCAGCGGTTCTTCCGCCACTTTGTTTAAAACCCTCTTTTGCTGTCTTCTGAATTTCACAGCCGGTATCTGAAGGGGACACGGCGGAGGAAGCGGGCCTGGTGATCTCCATCCAGCTCTATTGAGCAGGCATCGCCTCTCGCGAAAACCGTCCCTGCTGCTTGACAGCCTGGGCAGTGGCCAAGGATTAAATGCGTGTTAGAGAAAGCTTTGGGTTCTCTTACATCATTCCACCCAACCATTTCACCCATGGTTACATTTCACCATGTAACCACATGAATATCTTTTAAATGTTCTCCCGAGTCATCCACTATTTGCCGTGAAGAACAGGAGACATGGGTGAGCTTTCCTTTTTAGTGCTTCACCTCCGCTAGTAGAAGTAGAAGCTGTTCAACCTCCAGTCCGCCAGCTGAGCTCCACAGGTAGTTTCCCCAGCTGCTCCAGTTCTTGCACCTAAATACATCATACCGACAATGTGCTTGGATGCAGAATGGGCAGTGTAGATACCCACAGAAGGAGAAGACTCTGGGTCTCTTCCCAGTGCTCACTGGGAGAGAGCGTGCTGCTGAGGCTGGCGGTCAGGCTTGGATCGCCAATGCGCCCGTGTGTTGTCACACGGCTGAGAATGGCTCACGAATTACACGGTTACAATTCAACCCGCGGGATTTCACTGCGTGAGAATACGCTATTTTATGTTGCATTCTGGATTTGCCGTGAGGAGAGAAGCAAAATAAACCGGATGCTTTGAAGGAGCAGGTTGGGCTGAGCGAGCAGCGTTACCAGTCCGCGCAAAAGTGGTTGTGGCTGTGGCGTGAGTGAGCCGAACGTGAAATGGGCCTGAGCGCGGAAGAAACGGTTACGTTAAAACATTGGATTGAGGAGCTGGGAGCTCATTTCTGCTCCCTGCTCTGACGTTAGCCTCCCTGGACAAATTCTCTGTGCCCCTGCGTCCTGTTTGCAGAGCAGTGCCAGTATCACTTGAAGATTTATCTTTACAAAGATAAATCTGTGCATTATCGAGCTGCGTGATAAAGTACCCTGCTATTTTGAAATTGTTTTTATTCTACTCCCAAGTTTCTACCTTTTTTTAACGGAGTGGGTTTTGGTTTAGATTTTTCTTTTCTAATGCAGATTCAAGAGCAGTTGCTGTGAGGTATGCTTCTGCTCTGGTGTAATTAGTTTTGTCTACTGTAATTGCTTCTCCTTTTTCCATTGTTTATTGAAAGACAAATGAATTTCCAGGTCTAGTTGCATTAGGAGTGCTGACAGCAGCTTTTTAAAATCCCACAGCACAGCTATTTGTCTTTTTTACTCAGCCGAATCCTGCAGAGTGGGCCAAATTTGGCTTCACCTCTGTGTCCCAGGCAAATTACTGCACTAATTAATTTCTCTAAGACTGGGACCTCCTTCCTGCTTAACATAGGGGAATGATGAAGTGAGGGCACCGTCTGCAGGCATCAAGTGTGGATAGAAAACAGCAACAACTTGCTGAGTAAACTTGCATGAAGAGACATGAGAGGCTGATCACTTAAAAGTAAGGTTACAGGATTTTTAAAAAATACATACTCCATTATTCTCATCCTCCTTCATAAGAATATCTTCGTTTCTGAGAAGTGAGGTATGATCCATTGCATTGTGTGGTTTTCTGTTTATGCTCCCTTGGTTTATTGCTGCAGGCATTGCTGTGGAGTGAGCAGAGTTGATTTTAGAACGGAAGAATTGGCATTTTTCTCAGGAATGAGGTGACAAATTATTGCCGCTCCTGAAAAAGGAGAAAGGGGTGCTCCGTATGGCAGCAAGAGGAGAGACAAAGAGGGGACTGTGGCTGAAGAACATGCGTGGTTACTGAGAACATCAGTAACGGTGGGGGACAGCAAACAGAGTGGCAGAGAAGGGCTCCTCGGCAGCGACCCACCAGCCAGCGCTTTCGGATGCCAGAAGAGAAGGACTTTGCAGAGGGAAGCCCCTTTGGGCAGAGCTTTGGAAGAACGAGGGAAGCAACGAGTGCTTGGACTTCCCAGGAACTTCAGTGGAAGGATCTGGGCACTCCTCCTGGGGGGCATGAGCCAGCAGAGCTGAGACTAGGGCAGATAATAATCACTCGTTAAGACGTGAAAGCGGCAGGAGGCTTTCTGAGGCCACGGTTCAGTGACAAGAGTAAATCCAGCTTTAGGACACCTTGTGCTAATCCAAGGATGCCATGGCCCCGTAAGATGGAGCCCTGGTCCAGATAAACTCCCTCTGCCAGCTCAGATGTGTCCAGAAGGCTTCAGTAAGTTAAGTTCTGTAGCGGCAGGCTGGGTTTTATCTGTCTGTGTCGCTCTAATATGTCAAATCAGGTTTTGCACGTCCTCTTGCGGGCAGCGCGGCGAGGGAAAGCTGGCCTGGGTTCTATGCTGTGGGTTGTAGCTGGTTCAGCGGAGACGAACCGGTGCTGGGGCTGCTTCGGCTTTGTCTTGGTGGACCCTGGGCCGGGTCTCGTTTCTGAAACGAAAAAGCAAACTGGGGAAAACATTAAATTTTTTTCTAATGAAGCATATTTCATTAGGAAATGCTGGTTTGGCAAAACCTTTTAAAGATTTGTAGCAGTAAATAAAGCAGAACACTTCACTGCTTCAGTCGGTTGCGTGGAAACTTGGGAGAGGACCACCCCAAACCCTGGTGAGCCCTGCTGAAAAGCTTTGTCTGCCTGCGGATCTGAGGCTCACGAACCCCCGAGTCCCTGCACACACTCCTGTCCCCCTGGGGACTCCCGGGTTTCCACTGAAGACCAGCCTTCCCACCAGGGTCAAGGAACATTGCAGCTGCAGACTGCCTGTGGGGAGCTGGAAGCCCATGAACAACACGTGGAGACGAGGACCGGCCGTGTACAGAGCCAAGAAGCTCTCGATGCCCTCGTGGGGCTTCCTTGCCAGTAATGGAGACCCTCTTTTGGGTCACAGCATCTGGGATTCATGGCATCTGCCTCCAGTTTTTCCAAAAGAGGTGGGTTTTTTTGCCAGAGTTTCGACAGAAATTTCATTCCAAGTCTTAAACTTCCTAAATACCTATTTTTGACATGTTAGTTAAACTTCTGAGCAGAACAGAAATGCCACATTTTGAGCATCCCCCTGGCAATGAGCCTGCACAGGTCTGAAGTGGAAGCCCACTGCAATGCAGGACACAGCCCCAGAGCTGCATGGTTGTAAGATTGAAAGAGGGAGTGCTGAATTCTTCGCTCAGAGTGACATTTGAGGGATTGCAGCAGAGGAGAGAGGTGGCTGGACCCAGAGGTGCGTCGGTAAATCTACTGTTGTGATCTCCTTTATCCCAGCTCCCATCTCCTGAACGTCTTGTGCTAGTTGGCTTTTGATTGCCGTTGCCTTCGCGAGGCCAAGTCTCCCTGCACCGTAAATCAGCGCAGCTTCCCTCGACCGATGTTACCGCGTCCCGGCTCCTGCAATAGAGAGCCACGCTGGCTGTGAGAAGACGACATGCCAGGCAGTTAATGTTCCTGGAAAGGAAACCCGCATCACAGCCGATTCTCAGGCTACTGCAAATTGTTGTCGAGGTCAGTGCAAATTGTTACCCAAGGACACTGGCAGAGCGCGATTGTTCTCGGATAACAAGGGGGATCTCATGTTAATTCAGCTGGCAGAGCTGTTACCACTAATAGCGAGGAACTGCTGCCGCTGCTTTCGAAATTATCCGACTGAGCTAATCCGAGGATGAGGAGACGATTTATTGATTTGAAGTCCTAGCCAGACACAGATAGAGATAATTCTAGGATGTTAGGGGTATTATGCCTACAGAAAAGCAAGCTTGGTAAATACTTTTCATTTATTTATTAGCCCCTGCAAAACAGTTGTGTTGTATTGCAGCTTGAATGTTTTATTTAGAGATGTGAATAGCTGAGATACTGAAAATAAGAGCTTTCTGGATGGCAGTCTTTTGATATTTTTGCTGAAACTGCTTGTTTCCTAAAGCAAATAGCCACTCAAACTGCTAACAGTGGTTTGAGCTCACCCTTTCTTTAAAGCTATTTTTAAAAGATAAAAAAAAAAAAAAAGGTGTTAAGTTTGCGGCTCTGCTTTTGCATTCTGGTCAGGTGTCTTTTCGCTCTTCATGGGTCTCTTGCAAGCTGGCTTCTGAGGACTCTGGTTAATGTCCTAGAAAATAACCTTGTGCTTAGACTAACAGCCATTTTATCACTGCTGCTCTCTTGCTGGTTCTCGGGGCTGGAGAACTGCCTGCGGGAGCAGGGCAAAGCGAGAACCAGGTTATTGCCAGGCTGCTCGCGAACAGCTCCGGCTCTGCTGCCGCACCGCCGGTCCCGAGCCTGAAGTGCTCCTGCCCACGGCGGCTGACGGAGCCGGGCAGCCTGGCAAACCGTGAGTGACAAAGATCAGACGTACGTACGGTGAAGGACGAGCTCGAACCCCGAGCCTCAGCTGGCGGTGGGACCTCAAGAGAGCGTTCTGCCCCATTAGTAGTCAGTCCGTCCTCTCGCCAACGGCCATTAGAAGGAACCGCAGGATGGAGGTCAGCCAGCGCTGGATCAGAAAGCCTCCCCGAGGAGCCCTCGTGTGGGATTACAAGTAAGGATGCTGCCCCTTTGATGTCTTTGTCTTCATTCTCTGCATTGCAAAGTAGTTTTACTTCCCCTGGCCCAAACAGGGAGGCGACGCAGCTGAAAGCTTTTGAGGCGCAGCTCTGGGACCAAAGGTCTGGGCGTCCAGACCTGCCCTTCCGCTGACTCCTGCTGCAGCCTTACCAAGTCACTTCACCGGTACTTACCGCCGGTTCTCTTAAAATGTTTTGAAGGTGCCATCCTCCCAGATGGACGGCTCCGCGGAGAAGTGAAGTGTCTCGGAGACAGAGCAAGCGTTGCTGATCTCTGGCCCTTTTCAGCCTTGAGTATCATTGCTCCCCACCTGGAATCTTTCACCTTCAGTTTCGCTTTCATTCATCATATCGCAGTCAGGCTGGGATGAGCACTGCTCCTCTCTAATTCCCCCGGGTAGGGAAAACCCCACATCCTCCAAATCCCCAGACTCCCATAAAAAAAACCCCAAATCTCTTATCACTCTGCAGCATAACAGATGTCACATTCTTAAGCGGCATGTCCTCTGGAAGGTGTCTGCGTGCCTGCTCCAGAGATGAGGGCAGCATTGAGTGTAGGTGTTAGATGTTTATAGAGAGACCGAACCGGCAGTTAAATTGTTTGAGTACGGCCAACTTAATGCCCCCCAGCCTCAGCGTCTGCTGTTTGATTGCCTCGTTATACACAGGCCGTTGATACGGCTGTAGTTTTATTCAGGGTGTCGTCACTCGACTGTAACAGTGTGAAAATAAGGAATGTTTTTGTGAGGCCGTGGCCGGCGAGGACTTCACAAATGTGAGTGCGGTGCGGTGCTGATCTGCAGCCCTGGCCCGGCAGCTGCTGTAGAAGCTGCTGGCAGCGTTTGGCTGCCCGTGGAGGGCTGCAGGCTGCACCGGAGCAGGTAAAAAGAGGGAACGTTTGGAAGAGGCCCTATAGCACCTATAGCAGCACTGCCAGGTCCACTGCGACTGATCGTGGCCACAACTGGGGTTGCGTGAACGTCACCAAGGGGCAGCTATGCAGGAGGAAGCCTATGGATCCAGTGCTCCTGGGAGAAGCAGCTCCGCAGAGCTGTGCCGACTGCTCTGCTTTGTGCTAAAAAGAGAAAAAAAAAAAAAAGGCCAGTTGAACTGCTAAAAAGAGGGAAAAAAAAAAAAAAAAAAAAGAGGCCAGTGGAACCGCTCAAAACCTGATACTGGTGCTCCCACCTGCCGCCTGCGGTAGCGATGGGATTCAGGGCCGGGTGTGCCCGTTGGCTCAGACGCCCCCGAGCCGCCCGCCGAGGCTCTGCTGGCGGAGCCCAGGACCGGGGCGGGCTCGTGACCGTCCCCAAATGACGCAGCGCCAGCGTGGGATGTCAGCGGGCGTCCTGCGATTCTCCCGTTGGAGCTGGGGCCAGTGCTGACATTTTCCATTACCAGAAGCGTGGGCGGGGGAAGGTATTTTAAAAGCGTATTTATAAACCTGTGCTCTTACGCGCCGTTTCCCAAACTTCGGGTGAAGAACAGCAGAGGCAGGGATTTGTGCTGGGCCATGTGGCTGCTGGTGGTTAGGAACAACAGGAGCACGACTCCTGTTTGGGAGGAAAGGGGAGTAATATGGGCTGAGCTGATTGCAGTCGGTGATGGGGTGCCCGTGGGGAGGCGTGGGGAACGAAACACCGGTGCGGTGGATGAGGCGTCCGTGTCCTCTCCTCCACCGAACCGCTGCAGCTCCGTGTGTGCTCTTCTCTTGCCTGTCCCCTTTCACGACTGTAAAATAAGCGACATTTCCATCGCAGGGGGGTACACGTGCACCAGGTAGGTGTGGAAAACACATGCCGCTGCTCTGAGCCCAGGGGAGAGAGACCTGCGTGACCACAGGCGCATCACAGCCAGACGTTCTCCTCCACTCGCGTGCAAGAGGGGAAGCGCTTGTGTGCAACGCTCAGAGATCCCACCATGATGTTTGGGCCTCTCGACCATTGGGAAATGTTTGCTGGCAGGAGGAAAAGCTCCTCTGCAGTTAAGTCTCCGATGTGGCGCGACATCTTTGTGAAAAATATAAAAGGGGTGTAATTTTCTGGCGCCATATTTCTCCTGCTGTAATTATTGCTTTTAATCGTCTCATTACCTAGCAGAGAAAGGAGGATAAGGCTGTAGGTAGCAGCACTGTGGGGAGAAGGCGCATCGAGGTTTCAGGCTGTGTTTTTTCACTCTGTGCTTTGGGGCATTAGTATTACTTCCCTCGAGGACCAGCTTCCCAGCAGAAAATCAGAAGAGGTAGCAGGAGAAACACAGCAGCAGCAGGGAAGAGCCCTGGTCGTCTCGACACTGCCACGGCTGAGATCGCCATCAGCTCGGGAGGCTTTGTCCAGACGGGCTAATGAGGCATGAACATCCCTGAGCGCTCCAGACGACGCTGCCGAGAGCAGGCACCACGCGCTGCCGTGGGTTAGGGCAAAAAGCGGTGGCAGGAACCGAGGGGTTTAAAACTTGGTACCACGGCACTTTCCCACTCTCCACTTTTTTCAATCTAAAGCAGCAAAAATGCCTCCTGCGGGATCCCTGCTGGCCTGGGGCGTAGCGTACCTGCACTGTTCCTTGCATGCTGGCCAGAGGAGCAAAAGCAAACCCTTCTCCCTTGATTTCTCCCCACTTTCTCCTCGTATTGAGTGCATGCTCCGTGTATGCACACCCACATCCATCTCAACAGAGTCCTGAGCTCTCCTGGGCTCTCCACGTCCTCCTGTGTCATGTAACCACGGCGAGCGGTTAAACCATGAGCTGCCGTTTCAGGGAGTGCACGGAAGAGCAGGTAATGGCCTTATCTCAGTGCCTCTGATGCAGATGCACCCATAAATCATCGTAAAATGCAGCGTGCAGGGGAGAGCAGCCACTTCCTGCCCTCTGCTTATTTCCTGGAGCTTGAAAGCTGATTAAGAACCACTTACTTAAGCTGATGGGTTTCAAGTGATACTACCAGGGCAAACTGCTCTCTTCAAAATGCCCATTAAAGTTTCAATTTACGTACCTCACACAGAGCCGTAAGGCCAGGGTGTGAGCTGCTGGAATGACCTCTGCTAGCAGCCAGTCGGTTCATTAAATAGTAAAGAGCCGAACAATTTCTAGCTAAATAGCATGCTGAGTGTCCTTATTTCATTTCCTGTTTTTAAAGGAAGTATAAATTATTTACTAATGTGCTTAAAGTCCTTTAAGTGAATCCAGGCAGCGAAGCAAAATCTTGTTTACCAGGGCAGATGCCCAAAGGAAAGTATCAGAGTGATGGACCCATTTGTGAACAGCCATTAAAACGCTGCCAACAATTTATCAGATTTAATGGAGGTAATGGGCCAGGATTACAGTTGAGTCAGGCTGGTGGGTCGGACTTCTGCGCTTCGGTAATGGTTTGGTGATTACTGCAATTTGTGGATTAAGTCCAGAGAACTTCTGGTGCAGGACTTCTAAGTTTGCCCATTTGTAAGTTCAGGGGTGTTGATTTTCAAGCCTCGTCATTCGAAAGCTATAACCACGTTCTCACACATGTGAAGTCTCCTCCTGGAGATTCACGCACAAGTTTCCAGAGCTGCATTTCACTAGACCACAGTTACTCGTCCTTGGCATAGACCTGAGCAGTTTTCTGCCCCAATTTCAATCCTGCTCTTGGATTCCTTTAGCCAGCTGCAGGGAAGGAGACAGGATTGGGGCAACTGAATGCCATCTTTGCCTGGAAACACGGTGCCCTTTCCCCTCCGTGTCCTGCAGGATCACGCCACCTTTCACTGCTGCCAGAAGGTTTGCTGGACTTAGTCCCCCATGTTCTTGCCAAGCCAAGAAACAGTAAATCCTCCTGCATGTGAAATGTTTACAAAATTTGGCCTGTAGACATGGCCCTGACTCTGGCTCCTCCCGGCTGCGTTTCCACTCCATGTCGCCCTGCTGACGGCTTCCTTGGGCTGCTCCCTGCGGGAAGAGGCTCCACGGAGCAAGGCTTGGGCTCCCCGTAAGGCAGCCGGCTCTACGGGGGCAGGACATGTTTCTCAGGAGCTTTTCCAGAGCTGCCAGAGAGTTGTGAGTAACTCAGTGAGGGGATTTATAACAGACATGGCAATTCAATTCCAACGGTAGCAGCTGCTCCAACTGCAGCAATAAACTATAATACTCCGGCTCTTGCAATAAAACTCCCATCTGAGTCAGACTTTACAAATGCTTTACAACTGGTGCTTGCAATTCATCATATCTCTACTTGAATTACTTTCCAGGACCGGTATCCATTCATTTAATGCAAACTATCTCATCTTGTCCATCTCTACCCTGGGTTTCATTTTCCACAGCTACTTGCTGGGAAAAGTCATTAACTCCGTGGTGCGTCTGATGAAATTGCTGGTTGTAGGGATGGTGATTTGGATGTTTTTCGTTTCTAGGCCTCTGGCTCCTGTACAAAAAGGTGGTGCGACGTAGGCTTAACTTGGTGCGTTGACCTTGGTCTTGTTTCTTGGTGTCACAGCAGGGCCCGGGAGCTTTGGATGGGGGTTAGGCTCTCGGGAGCGTGGGACAGGCAGCCTGTTCCTCTGAGGATGATGATGGCGCAGTTTGGGGACCCCTTACAAGCCATGTGAAGACAGCAGCATCCTACGGACGCAAAGTTGGGTAGCTGCATCAAGCTTGCTGGGTCTTGTGCCCTGCCCTGGCACCCAGCTCTTGCGCCATCCGGGCAGAACTGACGGAAACAAGCCTGAATGATGCGTCTGAACAGATATTCATCCAAGTAGGTATTTCGGATTGCTCGTGCTCAGATTACTCTGCTTCAGGGGAACGGTTCCTTTCACAACGAAACACTCCACGAGGAGGTTGCTCGGCACCCTCTGTTTGGGAGGTGAAGGGAGCTTCGGCCCTTGGCTTCTTGTGTACGTGATCCTGGTCCCCTCCTCTGGTCCTGGCAGCACTGGGCTGCCGTGATGCAGCTCCTGGCCCGCAGCGGGACCTCGGCTTTGGCTGAGGTTTCTGCTCCGTCCTCCATTTCCCACAGCAGACGTTCTCCCCTGGGACCACCCCATTACAGGAGAGCTTCCTTGCCACTGAGAAATGTGGTTGGGAGCTGACTGGCGTAAATGCTTTTTTTTTTCCCTTCTTTATATGATTTAGTTATTCCTGTAATAGTGATCATCGGATTTCTTGCTGCTGGGGGCAGCTCCTTTCTTGCAGAGGCCATGTCGGTCCTCCACAGCTCCTCCTTGCCGTTCCTCAGGCCTGCAGGTGACTGGGGTCTGGTGAGCCCCGTACTGGCCCTCGGTCCAGGAGTCTCTGCCCTGACAGCACGGGGTTGTAGTACACCGTTCTGCTGCGGAACAGCCGGCCCCAGGGAGCCCGTCTGTTAGAGACAATCTATCGGCCTCAGTCAGTAGATTTATATCCAGAAAAATCCCCCCGAGCAGCCACCGTCTCCTTTAGCACCAGCTCCATCTCCTGCTGCCCACAGCTGCAAGGAGAAAAGCTCATCTGCTATGAAAGGGGTGATTTTAGAGGCAGGAGCGACATCCCTCCAACACCCCAAAAAGCTTTTTGGGGAAGGTGGTGCGTCCTCAGAGCCAGAGCTCAGAAGCGAGTGCGTAGTGAGGACTCGCTCTCGAGGGGCTCTCTTGGGGTCTGCCGTGAATGCAGACAAGGTCTCTGCTGAGGCTGTCGAAATCCCCCTGTAGCATGGCCCCAAGGACTGTGCCACGGCTTGTTTTTGCAGGGAGAGAAATCGGAAGAAACAGGCTCCTGCAAGGGGAGATTTCTGAACTCCTCGGACGTATCCAGAGAGGTGATGGGCCCTGTCCTGTCCTGGATGGGGACCCAGCTCGTAACCCGAAATCCTGCAGGTGTGGGAGCTCGAGGGACCACCGGGCCGAGGTTTTACCTCACCTCCCTCCCTCTCCTGAAATTCGGTTTGCATCTCACTCTGTGAGCGCAGGTGGAAAAGGCTGGATCTGGCCGCAGCTGCCCCGTGCCGCTGGGGAATGGCTGCCTCGGCGCAGCGGGAAGGGGCAGGTCCCGTCCTTCTGTCCGTACCAATTTGTCCGGGTGGGATTTTGATGCCCCCGAGGCTGTTCCCCGATGCTTTCTTCCTTTGCAGAGCCAGCACGGTCCTTGCGTGCCTGCAGGTTCTCTCTGCAGTGCGAGCATTATATTGCTGCGTGAAAGCAGCAGCAATGGCAATGGGCAATGACCTTCCCAGTGAGGACATTTGCTCCCAGTACCACCTTCCGCTATCGCCCAGAGAAAGCACGGGGTATCCCAAAATCCAGCATGCCTGCAAGCCGGAAAAGCCACTGGCTGTTCCTGGCCCCTTCACTGCAAAGGGCTGCCAGCCCCTCCTGGATGCTCTGAACAGGAGCCAGGTTCCTGGGGAGAAAACACGGGGATGCCGGTTTAATTGAGCCTGTTCAATGGCCTTCGGCTGCCATAAACCATGTTGCTGTCTGGGCAATGAAAGGAGCTGGGGGGAGTCAGGAAAGCTCCCGATTCCCGAACCTGCCTTAAGCCGGCATCCCCCACAGCGAGGAAACCTGCTGCTAACGCCCCAGCTCCTGCAAGGGGCCCTCGGCAGGGGCACAGGGGGGGTCCCTGGTGCCACCAAATGCCACGGCCGGGGGTAACGTCCCTCCCGTGCATCCCCTGCCTTTGCTCCTGCCCATGGCTGTGAAAGAGAACCTGTTTTGCAAGTGCAAGAGGAGATCCAAGTGCTGTGTGCCAGAGTGGGGGCTCTTAATGCCAAATGGGGGGCAGGTGGGATGTCAGGGCTGCCCGTCCTGTGCCGGGGAGCCAGGCGGAGGGGTTGTGACCGGAGCCGGAGCCAGTGGCTGCATCGTTGTGGCAGCCTACGGGGACTAAGCCCCGGTCCTGGGCAGTGGAGTGAGGCCAAGCTCTGCCGCAGAGCTGGGATCGCTGGCGCCTTCCTGACCACCCCAGTTTATCCCGCTCCCAGAGTATGGGGGAGCCCCGAGGCTGGCCAGGGGCAACGCTCTGGGGATGCAGCAGGGGACCTGTTCCTTTTGCTGCCGCAACCCCAAGGGTTTTTCCATCCACCCAGGGCCCTGGGGACAAAGGGAGCTCCTTTCTTTTTGGGGGAGGCAGCCCCTGCCTGCTCATGGCCGGCTCCACGCAACGGCGCCGGGGAAATGGGGGACAGCCTTTCCGCAGCTCCCTTTGGCCCCAGAAACCTGAGCAACAACCACTCCCGTCATGGGGTTTATGGACAGTCAAGCCACCGACTGGTCTCACTGGGGCTGGGAAGCCAGCAGGGCCCTTTTGCTTTGTTGCACCAAATTTGAGCTCTCCAAGGCGAGGGCTTGTGGGCACGTCGCAGCTTTTTCGGGATGCTGCCAGCCTCCATTTCAGCAGGGATGGAGCGGAGATTAATTCATCCCCGTTTGGCTGCAAACAGCATCTCAGGGTATCACCATGCATCTCTGGGAGCTGCGCCGGCTGGCTTGGGCTGCAGACGGGGATGGCCGGAGCTGAGGGAGGAATCCCACGTTGCTATTTGTGGAAGGGACTGAAATGTTCCCGGCTGTGAAGGCCACAGCTTGGAGCCCGCTGACTTAGCTGGGCCACGTCTGGGGGGAGAGGGGACATTCCCTTGCTGCCTAAAGCCACCGAGGCCCCCGCTTTGTACCAGGGTGCAGCTTGACCCCGGCTCCGTTTGTGGATGCTGACCCTGAAATGCTGACACAACACATAGTTTCTCCTTAATAGGGCATGGAAAAGGCGATGCACGTCAGGGCCAGGCTTTTTGCTAATGTCGTGCCTTTCCCTGTCTTTATATGATCCAGAAATACATTGGTCGAGCCCCTCCTGGGTAAACTCAGTCCCCCAAAAAAAGATGATCTTGGGCAGATACTTCCTGCTCTGGAAGTATCGTGGTCCCAAACTGGAAACCAGCAAACAGAGGGGGTTTTGTGCAGATTAGGAGGGTCTTTCCTTATAAATTGTTTGAGATCCTGGTTAATAGGGTCTTGGGCTCAGATCCCTGCACAGAGACATCCTCAGCTCCTGGCCACTTCTCCAAAGCCAGTGTCTGATGGTCTGGTGTTACCCGGGGGTGAGGACCTCAAACACAGAAGTGCCTTCAACTTGGCACAGTGCTGGGACCGTGGGTTCCCCAAGTGCCACCCCGAACCTGACCACCTTTGTGGTCTTTTCAGCAAGATGTTCCTGCCTGGCCCCATCCCCCTGCCATAATTTGCTGCCCTCTCCTTGGTGCCCACAGGCTGCTGTGGAGCTGGGCTGGAGCAGGGAAACGAGCAGGGCTTTAAATAACCTCCTCCAAAATATATGTGTGTTTGTGTTGGATCGTTTCTGGGAGCTGGTTGACAGCCGGGCTCCAGAAACAGCAGGATGGGCCAGGGAAGGGGGGAGGAAGGGGCAGGGGTGAGGGAGGAAAGAGGGGAGCTCCTCTAAGCCTCTTCGCTGCCAGGGAAAATGCGATACTGCACCATGCTGGAAGAAGAAAGGAAAGCTTTCCTTGGAGCTGAGGTTTCTCCTGTTCATCTCGTGTCTCAGTGATGGGGTGGAGAAAGATCACATGTGCGCTCACGCTTGTTTGCATCCAGTGCAGAAACGCCGTGTTGGTCAGTCCTATGGTCCATCCGGATGGATAAGGGATGTTTGAGGTACAACCCTGGCCTGTTGGCTTTAGTATCTCCTCATAAGGTGGCTACCCTACCCCCTTTTCCTACCTGCTTTAAATCCTGGGCACCCTCCTGAACTCCCCTGCAGCTCTTGCCACAGCTCCACGCAGCCCAACAGCCCCAGCTCCTCCAGAGGATGAGGCTCAGTGCGTCCCTCTGAGGGGTCAGTTCAGAAAGCACGGTGAGCAGCAACCTGCAGGCTTAAATGGGGAGTGGGGGGGGACGGAAATTAGGGTACCTTACACCCAGGACAATTTGTTGCAGGTATAGGCTTGGATGGAGTGTCAGTGGTGATTTATACAGCGCTAGGAAGGGACCAGCACCTCTTCTGCCATCTGGATGTGAGCTGGCTTTGTCTCGTTGTGTCCAGGGATGCAGACAGAGAAGAGCACCAGGAGCTCACCGAGTGCCTAAGCAGGTATTTCTGCCCACACTACGTCAGCCCATTCTGAGCCCCGGTCCCTCGCTGCCCCTCGAATCCATCCGTGGTCAACCTGGCTCCATCCTGGCCACAGCCTCAGTCCCTGGGGGAGAGATCAGGAAGAGATCGATGGAGCGGTGGCTCCTAATTTTGGCAAAGAGGAAGTCCCCATTGAGGACAGCACTGCTGGAGTCCGTGGACAGTAACCAGCACCTGAGGAGCACGGAGATGAAACCAGAGGAGGACGGGGAGAGAGCGAGACCGCTGAGGTCAGCGCGTTTTGGCAGCCCCAGAGCGAGGAAAGGGGGATGGGGTGAGGGACAGTGTCTTCTGCTGAGTCCCTTCTCTCTGGAGGGATCATGCTCTCTGCAGAGGGTGCGGAGGGTGGAGGGTGAAGGACAGCTAAGCTTGGACAGGCCCAGAGAGAGGGGAAGGAGTTGGCTGAGGGCAGGGTGTGATGGTTGGACACAGCAGGAGTGAGAGAAAAAGGTGTTTGGTGAGAAGAAGAGGGGACACAAGTCCCTCACCGGCAGCTGCCCTTGCAAAGTGGACCGTGGGCTGCTCCGGACAGGCTCTGTCTCGCGATGTCTCCGTCATCCCTCAAATTCTGGACGAATGAACCCCCTGGAAAGAGGGAAGAGGGAGGAGAGGAGAGACACGAAGCTTTTCCCACCCTGGAAACCGTCTCCACTGACATCTAGTGGCAAAATAGTCCTTTCCCTGGTAAAGAGGAGAGCTGGCTCTTCCAGGTGCTGCTGCCTCCCCGCTGCTCCCCACGGGCGATGCTGGCGTGGGTGTTTGAAGCAGGAGTGTTTTACCAGCGCTGCACTGGTCATACTGGTATTCCCTGCGTGGTTTGCCCGGCTACGTCTCAATGAGGCAGCAAAGCGGTGCCAAAAAAACGACGGGCCCCAAAACACGGTCACTGGTGCAGTGACACTGTTCATGGGGCCCTGGTGGGGTTTGGCCCAGGAGTTAGCTGGTGCCAAACTGCAACAGGGGTCTGGATGTGGCCACCCTGTTTGGGAGAGAGCTTAAACAGCCGGAGTAGGGCTGGGCCACGTCAGACACCCTCACCCACACTCCCGGGTGGATTCAGAGTGGGTAGCAGAGGTCCCGCTCCGCTCTCTGTCCTCCCTTTGAGGGTTGGTACCACTCCAGAGCAGAGATGTTTTCTCCACCTTGCTGTTCCCAGGGTGATGCTGATTGCTGCCCAGCACGTTTATGAGGACTACTCTTTGCTCATCAACTTTGCACGACCTAAGCGGTCCAGCCCAAAAAGAGAGGCAGTGTGGGAGGTGGATGCCAAGCAGTCCAGCCAGTGGCAGTGCCTCTTGGTGGGGACACGGGGTTCATCAACTGTCCAATTTCGAACCACCGCTGGCCCTAACCAGCAATCCGCTACTGTCAACTACCTACAAAGAAGAGAGCTGCCATGTTGGCTCAGAAGAAATCTAGTCCAGCATTTCCTTCCATAGCCAAAAGCCCAAAGAAAACTGAAAATACGATAAACCTGTTTGTTTGCAGCAAACACCCAGCTCCCACTGCCTTCATCTGCTTTTCATGGGAGAATCATGAATAGTCAGACCCTGCCCGTCCTCTCAAAGCCTGTGTGGGTTGGTAGATTTCGACCATATTTTATCTTTCCCAGGTTGAGTCCCAACCTGCACAGCTTACTTCACACAGAGGTGCTGCCAGACCTGTAAGCATCCCTGCTGCCCTGCTCTGACTACCTCCTGGGTCTCCTCTGCCCTTTCGGAGACACAGGATCAGATGTACCCAGTGGGCACACCACAGAATTATTTACAGAGCCATGAAATGATGGTCTCCAATTTCTTTCTTTCTTGATAATTCTGACATTTCATTTCTTCTTTTGTTGCACAGACCCCTGCAGCACGTAAGCTCCATGTAAGGAACAGAACTGTGCCATGCCCCTGCCTTCACCCATGACCACTCAGTTTCTGTAAAGCCTCTGGTAAGGCTTTCCAAGAGAAGCCTTACAGAAAGCCAAGCTACTCATTTCAATCTTTTTGCCCTTATCCCCCCATCTTCTGGCTCCCTTCCGGGAGGTTTGCAAGGCAGGGCTTCCCTTTGCTGACTCTTCCCAAACAGACCATATTTACCCACTAGTGTGCGGGTATTTTCATGTATCGATTCTACCCATTATTATTATTTCTAATAGAAATGGCACAACCAAACCCCTGTAATCCCCTACAATCCCTAAACCATTTCCAAGAAAATTGCCACTTTCCCCATCTTTGGCCACCACAGAAGTTTCAAGCGAGAAATCTCATCCTGCTGTTACTGATTTAACTCAATGCCTGGACTGGTGAGGTGATGATACCATCATAGGAGTCAAAAAAAACCCCCATCGAAGATCTGCGCTGAAGCCACAACTGTCCTATTTACTGAATCATTTGTCTTGCAGTGAGCTATAGGGACTACAGCCCTATGTTGCTCAAAATGCTGCACACAAGAGTAGGAAAGACCTGCAATAGCTTTAAGTTTACAGTTACCTATCCTCCTTATTTACAGTTAACGATAAATAGTTAATAGCTATTGTTAAAATTTACATAAAGCAGCGAGTTAACGGATAACAGTGCAGCATCCTCTGGCAGCAAAGACTCTTGATGTTTCCCTGGAAATAACCAAACAGCCTGTCTGTGATTTTCACACCTTTTTCCTGATGGGCCTTTCCTTCCTCTGTGACTGCCTAAAAAAAAGGTTAAAACCACAGAAGCAGCAGCCTCTAAGGAGAGGGGCTCTGCTGCTCCCCTCACCTCCCAGCCAGCCCTCGAGCTGCACTCCCCTCATGCCTGGGGTGGCCAGCCGCAGTGCCATGAGGGGAGGGTGTCTCTGCCACCGGAGCAGGCCTCCAAGTGGCAAATCGGGGTGAATTATCTTGCTGCCAACTCCTGTGCCCGTTTATGCCCGTTTTCTAACAGTTTTAATGGAGACCGTGGACGTTCACAGCAACCTGACAGGGCGGAAAACCCCGCTGACAGCGGTAGGGTTCAGCCTCCCCAACATGGCGGCGCGCCAGGGCACGGGGAAGACTACATTTCCCATCGGCCGCCGCCCGCCGCCCCACGTGATCTCGCCGGCCCAATGGGGAGCGGCGGAAGGCAGATATAGCCCTCCCTCTAGGGCCCGTTCCCTCTTTTCCGCCGCGCGGCGCGGCTCAAGATGGCGGTGCAGATATCCAAGAAGCGCAAGGTGAGGGCGGCGGCCCGGCTCGCCGGGGCCGCGGGGCACCTCCATATCGGTGGGTTCGCGCCGGGGGCGGCCCCGGGCCTCGCCGGGGCGGGGCGGCGGCGAGGGGATGGCGGCGGATGCGGGAGGATGGCGGCGGATGCGGTTCGGCGGCCCGGCGGGGAACATGGCGGCAGCGGCGGGAGGCCGGGGTGAGGGAGCGCGCGGGGGGCCTTACACGGCCCTGGGGTGGGGGGGAAGCCATGATGCACCCCCAGCCCTGCTTGGGGCTTGCACAGAGCTCCGGGCTTGTGTGCAGAAGGGAGGCAGGCGGGGGTTGTGCTGAGGGACGCGGAGCGGTGCTGGAAGCCGATGAACTTGCTTGGGTTTTCCTTGTGGGGTTGGTTTTTTTTCTTTAGTGGAAAGAGTTTGGGTTTAGTGACTCCCTGCATCTGTGGGTCGGAGGGGGCGGGAGGGTGCAGGGCTCTGCCTGTCGTGGAGAGGGAGGGAGGGAGGCTTGGGGCCTGTGCACTGTCAGGGTGGAAGTGGGAGCCCTAGCAGCAGGTCCCTGGGGGGATGGTAAAGGGATGGGACCCCCCCTAATTATTTTATATAAATTCATACCCAATGAAAGTGCCACGGCAAGACGTAGTAGCGAGCTATGATTTCAGCATGGAAGTGTGGCTGTAGCGAGGTGTGGATCAGGCAGTGGTGTAGACTCCTGCTAGAAGAGAACTGTCTCTGGGAACTTCAGGGGAGATGCTTTTATTTCTCACCACTGCTGCTTCCTCTCCGTGGGAGTGTCAGTCTGCAGGATGGTCCCAGGGATGGATTGCACCCAAACTCAGAATGTGAAAATCTTATATTCAGGCTGAGCACTTGAACAGAGCTTGACTTGGTCCGTTTGTTTTTTAGTTTGTCGCTGACGGTATCTTCAAAGCTGAGCTGAATGAGTTTCTGACTCGTGAACTGGCTGAAGATGGGTACTCTGGAGTAGAAGTCCGGGTCACTCCAACCAGGACTGAGATTATCATACTTGCCACCAGGTAACTGAGATGCTGCTGTTGACTCAGAGGTGCTGTGCGCGGCTGTAAAGGATGCTGCTGCAGGCTGAAGTTTAAAGTGGCCCATATTAGGGGAAACTACTTGAGAAAGAGATCTTGAGCGATACAGCAGTGTTACAACTGCTGAACTAAGTTAGATGCTCAGGCTGGAAGCTGTTTGGGATGGTTACAGGCTCAGACCTGGAGACACTTTTCTAAGGCATACTGTACTTTTTTTTTCCAGAACTCAGAATGTCCTGGGCGAAAAAGGACGCCGCATCCGGGAGCTGACAGCTGTCGTGCAGAAGAGGTTTGGCTTCCCTGAGGGAAGCGTTGAGGTAAAAGTGTCTTGGTTAAAACAGTAAGTAGTAAGTGGGTTGTGCAGTTAGCTTTGTGCACTGTCTGGATGGTGTCAGCTGAAAGGCGGTTTGACTTGACGATAACCTGAGGCCTATTTTACCTATTCTAACAAAACACTCTTGTACTGAAATACAAAATGCTTTGCTCTTTGTGGTATTTTGAGTGCTGTCACTTCGGCTCGTTTTCTCTGATTGCCCAACAAGGAGGATGCAGATAAAACTTTATAAACGTACCTGTAAATGTTTTGTAGAGAATGTTGCTCTCCCAGTATTGAGGTGAGAAGCTAGTCTAACAGCATAATGTTTGGTATTCGTGTGTTACCATTACCCTTACTGAATTCATAATGCTTCTGTCCTTATAAAGAAACTCTTTCAGTGCAGAAGGATCTCTGAGATTTTTGAGTATGATACTGTAATGAAATAGACAGTGTAAGTGACACACCAGTTATTTCTGGTCTTTTAATGTTTGAAATCTGTGCCCTTACTAGTACTTTCCTCTAAAACAAATTGGGGGGGATGGGGAATGTGTGGTCTGGGGTGGTGCTTGCACTGATTCCTGCTTGGCCAGTGTTGCTGGATCACATTATACATTGAAGATTGCCGATTATCTCCAGCAAATGCTTAAACATACTGAACAGCACAAACGCTCACAGTGTGCATCATGATTTGTCAGTTCTAGGAATATCATGTGCATGATTTTGAATGTCTGCTTCTTCTGAAGTATCAGACTTTGGTCTCTTGGAGATGTTAGATTTAATACACCTCACTCTCCCAGCTTTCAAAAATCAAACCTTTTCTTAGGTTTGATTTTAATACTTAAGCAGACTAAATATAACTGGTGTGTTGTAAAAACTGTGTCTCAAGCAGAGTTTTTGTGATTGTCTGGATACCTCCCTCCAGTGATGCTTAATGTTTTGGGGCTGTTTGAAGCAGCAGCTCTTTGAGACTGCACCATGGATGTTTTAATAGTCTCCTGACTTTCACTGGAGTGTCATCAGTGTGTCTTAGCTTTGCCTGGAGTAGGAGACAGGCGCTGAAGGACTTAAGGGAGTGTAGTGTCTGAGGAAAAAACTTGTGCATGTGAATGGGAAGGACTAACTGAAAACTGTCTAGAAATACAGCTCTGTTTCTGAGTTTAATTCTTCTCCTTTGTAGCTCTATGCTGAGAAGGTGGCCACGAGAGGTCTGTGCGCAATCGCTCAGGCAGAGTCCCTGCGGTACAAGCTTCTGGGAGGTTTAGCAGTGCGTCGGTGAGTAGAGCAAGTTAAGTGTGGTGGCACACTAACGAAGCGTGGGATTCAAATACCATTTCAAAAAACCTCCTTGCCAGCTCATCTTTAGTTTGAAAATGTAACCTAGTAATGCTGCACTTGGAGAGGGCAGTTTATATTGATAATTCTACTGAATGGAAGCTTTTTGTTTAGTACCCAGTTACTTTTGATAGTAGTTGTTAGAATGTATTTCAGACATGAAAATTGTAGTCTTAGAGTAGATCAGGTTACAAGTTGTCTCGTGTGCTTAAAGCTTGCATTTATTTCTTTGTGAATAAATTAGTGGAGGAGTGAAATACAATTTCACGCCTTCTGGCTGAATTGTGGTTCAGGTGACAGTGGCCTTGCTTCTCAGATCCCTTCGGTGATGATAAGATGACGAGTCAGAAGTGGGTGGCTCTTGTTGCGGTACCTCTGCAGCATCATGTTCTGTGATGCTGCGTGTGGTTCTTCAGCAGGAGCATCCTGTCATCATTGAATGATTTAGAGGCATTTGTCTGAGAAGGGATGGGGAGCTGCACTCCTGACGTGGGTGTATTGGCCACCTTCAGCTGTGGAGCTGCTTTTGTGTCACAAAGAATGTGTGCTTGTCACTGTTCCCACAACCTTACAAGGACCCTAAGTCACAAGAGTTTTCTTAGGCTGGGTTTGACTGCTAAAATGGTGTGAAGATTTTTGCTGCTTTGCATAGCATTGACAGAGCTTTGGTTGCGCGGGTGTGTGTTCCGAAGGCTTCTTACAAACAAAACTTGAAGTGTGATTGTCTGTTCTTGAAATTGGTGTAAAATGCCTCCGTGGAGCCACGTGGATTTGGCAGAGTGGGAGTAACGCTGTGGCTGTTGCTGCTCTCTCCCTGCAGAGCCTGCTATGGTGTCCTCCGCTTCATCATGGAGAGCGGTGCCAAGGGTTGTGAGGTGGTTGTGTCCGGCAAACTCAGAGGTCAGCGTGCCAAGTCCATGAAGTTTGTGGATGGCTTGATGATCCACAGTGGAGACCCGGTGAATTACTACGTCGACACAGCTGTGCGTCACGTCCTTCTCCGGCAGGGTGAGTGGCTGGGAAGCAGATCCCTTTGCAGCTCTTTTGGTTCCTTCTATCAGTGCTTCAGAGCCAGATCTCAACTCCTGGCATCCCGTGCCTGCAGGTTGGAGGTTTCCCTCTGTCACCTGTGGGGTGGTAACTCACATGATTTTGATGCACCACTGATCTTGCAAAGTGGTTCAATTGTGCTGCCAGTAGTTCTGACTCTGAAAATCTCATGTTCTCTTGGGCTTTTGCAACTAAGCTCTCTCTGTGGAGTTTGCACGTTACATCTCAAGTAGAACTTTATTTGCATTTGTGTTATGTGAATGGGAAATTGAGAAGGGGCCGTCAGCAGACAACAGAATTTTGTGTAGTCATCCCAGCTCATCCACTTTTCTAGTGGTGGGGATTGAATGTTTCCAGTTGAGAATGTGGCTTTAGATTTTCCAGATACTGTCACTTGTGTCCTATGGCCTCTGAGGTTGGGTAGCAAAACAACTTAAAAATGAAATGCATATTGACGGAGTTTAAGAGCTGTTGGCAGTTTGGATTCTTGGCTCCTAGGGGTAGGCAGACAGAACACGGGTGCTACAAGACCCACGAAAAAGCAAGTGTCAGGCAGTTTTCCCCCATAGCTGCGCTCTGGCAAGTCTTCCCAGCTAAACTAGCCAAGCCTGCTGACACTTGTCCTTCCCCCTGGTAAAACACAAATGACTTCTGCATCTTAATTGGCTTTGGGTTACTTAATTGCAGAACGCCTGATGTAGGGATACTAGCATAGACAAAGCTATTCTCCACCCTCCCTTCAGTGATGATACGATGACGAGTCAGAAGGGATGTCCTTGTGTCATTGCAGCCTGTTCAGTGCCATGTTCTGTGGTGCTGTGCTAAGGCTGCCTTGGGCAGGATGTCCTACTCATTGGATGATTTAGAGGCATTTGTCTGAGAAGGGATGTAAAAAACACTGCAGTTTCCTAGGAAAGTGAGCTGAGTTAACTCAGGAAGGACAGGGTTTAAAACCAGGCTTAGCATGACTTGAGGCTATAGCACGTTTTCATAGTAGTCCCAGGCTGCAGTTAACAAAGGCAATGAATTGGATAAAGGTAAACATGCTGAGGTAAATTCACAGTAATTAGATTTTTAAGCTATAGCACATTTGTGTCAATCAGCTTGCATCTTCAGTGTTATCAGGAGATGTTTTTGGTGCAGATAGCATAATTTGTGACCTTGGGGCTTGTCCCTACTGAATGTGTGCTTGATATTCTGTGTCTAATGAGCATGTCTGTGTTATCCTGTCACTCTTTGCAGGAGTACTTGGCATCAAAGTAAAGATTATGTTGCCCTGGGACCCAAGTGGAAAGATTGGCCCCAAAAAGCCTCTGCCAGACCACGTCAGCATTGTGGAACCCAAAGAAGAGATCTTGCCCACCACCCCCATTTCAGAGCAGAAAGGTGGCAAACCAGAACAGCCAGCCATGCCTCAGCCGGTTCCCACTGCCTGAGGGGTAAGTGCCTGCGAGTGGTGGGAGGATCCATGTGGAAAAGGTGTCATGTCACCAAAAAAGCTATACAGTAGCTGGGATACTGGGAGGAAGAGCTGCTGCATTGTACCAGGTGCAGTGATCAACTGGGTTGGGTTTAGAATATTGTCCTGGATGAAGGGGGTATGGTTTAAGGCACGCTGCAAACCAGCTGAGCACACCCTTCAGTGAGATGAGATGACGAGTCTGAAAGGGAATATCCTTGTCCAAGTGCCCTACTCTGTGTTGTGTTCTACAGCATGGATTTGGGGACCTTGGGTCACAATTTGAGTGACTTAGAGGCATTTGTCTGAGAAGGGTTCAGTGCCTTGGATGTTTTCACGTTGTACCACCTGCTACCAGTGTGCAGTTGACAGCATAGGGTATATATTCCTCATATACCCCACCCTCCCTGGGATCCAGTTTAGGATAGATTTAGAAGCCAGTAATGTTCAGCACAATGTGTAGGCTAGTTTCATAAGTAAATAATGAGGTTTGAAATCCTGTCTTCCTGAATGAGTAGCTTCTAAGAGAGAAATTGATAGCCTGAAATTATCCGAGACCTGCTCTGGGTTGTTCCCAGTGAAAATGTGCAACTTGCTGCAAGTTTTGCTCGCTTTCTCCAGTTAGAGCAGCAGGAGGCACAGGGCCTAAAGCCTCTTGCAGAAGACTTCCTTAGCTTCCAGTGAGAACCAGGCTGTGGTGTTCTCTGACTGAAGCTGGCCTTGTGTGAACAGGGAGAGTTCAGGGAGTTTGCAGGGCCGCAGTGAAAGAAGGGAATCTGACTAGCAAGGTCTGTTCCTGTGAGCAAAAGGGGTATCATTGGCTAAAAAGCAAGAAGTGAGAGATGCCATTTAATTTGAAAATTTGGAGCCTGTTTGTTTGTTCAGTGTTTTGGGTAGGAGAATGGTTACGGGAAATGGTTTGCCACCGTCTCACTCAGTGTTTTGTTTTTTGTTGTAGGGTTTGTAACATCTGCAACCAGAAGCTTGACTGTCCTGAAAACATCTCTTAATAAAATCACAAAAGACAGTGTTTGTGGAGGTGCTTTTTTTTGCAAGATGTATTCCAGGAAAATCTTGCTCCCGCCTTTGGTATGGAAGAAATTCTCTTGCATTTCTTCCAGCTTTTGTTACCCTTTTGGAATGAACATACCAGATCCTGATCTAAACAAAGTGGGGACAAAATGCTGATTTCTAGGTAGAGCTGGAGAAGCAATCTGGTGTTTAGAGGGTTGTGAATAACACCCCATGAACTGGAGTGGTACTGGTAACTTTTCACTTGCATACCACTCCCTTTCTCCGAGGTTTCCAGAAGGGGGAGCTTTTTTAGCAATGTCTGAAGCAGTTCCAGTAGCTCATACCTTTCTGGCTTCAACTGAAATATTACTATGTTTTCCTAAATACTTTTTTCACCTCTGTGCATCCACATACCTTGTCACTGAAAAGACATTCACTACGTGACTTTAAGGGCTGTAGACCATATAGGAACGTTATAGCTCCTGTTAGGGTCAGGTAGCCTTAGTTGGTGAACTTGTGGGGTGAGACAAACTTCTGAGTAGGTATTTACACATTGGTGGAGGAGGGAAGTGTACACTCTGGATTTCAAACCATCTGTCCTAAGCTTTGAGATGGAAATACATTTAAGCGATTGGGGAAAAAAACTTTCCTTTCTCTGAGGCTTGAGTAGACAGTCCATTAATTTGTCACTGTATTAATAACTGGCTTTAATGAGCTGTAGGATAACACGGGTAGATCCTGAAGTTGATAATAGATGACAAGGCTACTTACGCTATTGAAATGCGTAGTCTGTCGGTGGGGCGTGTTTTCACTTCTGTTCCATTGCTGTATGAATTACTTTTGATGCTCTTGTCTGCTGCGGTCAAGCTAAAGCCTTGCAGCTACAGCAGTGAGATTGAGCATTTGGTTAAGTTTCAGGCAGAGATTCTAGTTCTGTCAGCTCCTTTCCCAGTGTGTTTTTCAAAGTCTGATGCAGTAATGGGAAGAGACTGTTACGCACGTCATAAGAGATCATGCGCACAGGATCAAGGCTTTGTTTTGTTCAGATTTTGAGAAATTCAGAACCTGTTCATTACATTAACAAAAATTGTACAAATCTGCAAATTTTGTTGCTTAGGAGTAGCTTTTACATCCAGATTTCCATTTGCAGGAGTCTTCTCTGCAGGAGCTAGGCAGGCAGTGTATAAACTGGAATTTCAAACTGATGGTGTCAGGAACTGGTCTGTCTGGCAGCGTGTGTGGATGTGTGAGCCTCAGCCTTCCCGTTCCCAGCTTCTCTGGCAGGCCTCCTGGAAACCCAGCCTGGCAGGGTGCTGGCTGGGAGGCTGGTAAAGTCTGTCAGAAACAGATGTGCCTTCTCAGGGTGTCAGAGAGTGAGTCTGATTTCAGGTTTCTGTGCACATCTTTCAGTGGAAAGCTTTAAAAACAAGTTATTACATGTTAAGTGTTAGAGTAAGTAATACCAACATTAATTTTTTATTTTTTTAAATATAAATTTGAATTTGGAATAAAAACAGTGACAGGCCAGCTTTGCCACTTTATAGGGGCAGGAAATGTGTGAAAGCTGGCAGGCCTGAAGCAATGTAAGAGTGACACACAGTGCAAGGCATTGCATGTTGTGTCTAAATTCTTAAAATGTCCCAATATGCTAGACGGTGATCAGCTAGAAACTTTTCCTGCAGTCCTCCAGTGAGGGCTGGCTTTTCTGGAGATGGCTCAGTTTCTTTCTGGTTTAAAGCCCTCCAGCCTGGTCCATCAGCCTATTAATCTCACAGTGCCAATTACTGATAGAATCAAGAAATGTTCATAGTTGCTTGTGTGTAAGATCAAGAGATGTGCAGGTAGTGTGTTTAAGAGTGGTATTGCTGTACGTCTCTTCTTGCTAGATGCATCATGTGAGAACTTGAGGACAACATCAAGGATTACAGCTCTGGTGAGACCCCCCCCTGCAGTTCTGCGTCCAGCTCTGGGGTCCTCAGCACAGGAGAGACAGGGACCTGTTGG
>JANXJC010000026.1:24848709-24883625 GCA_027564655.1 Leptodon cayanensis | reverse complement strand
GGATCTCTGTGCGCCCAGCTCTCTGTTAGCTGCTGAGTCTCATCCAGCCCCCCTCCTCTGTCTCTGCTATTTTTAATCCATCTTTTTCCGACGGTCTCTCTCTTCCTGCCTCGCAGCCCTTTTCTACAGGCTTTGCTGGAGGAAGGAACCCCCCATAGAGCCAGGGCCAGCCCCTCAGGGAGCCGCAGGGCCAATCCTGTAGTTACAGAAATCTTTTAGCATCCCGTGTTGGAGCCAATGTGGAGCTCAGAGCATTTCTGAATGATGGAAAGAGAAGAAAAGGCCACGTCCCACCATGTCACGGGTGGCTCAGGGTGTGTGCAGTTTAAGCCCTGGTGTCAGGAGGATGGTGTTGGTAGTATTTGCCGTGGACTGTTTTTCCCCTGTTCTGGATTGTCAGTCCTTTTGGGTGGAAAAATCAAGGTCCAGGCATCTCCTGGGTATCCCAATGTGCTTCAGAATTGGTGGGTATATTGAGAAGAGGGACGTGCTGCCCTCCCTTGCTGTAGCTGTTCGTCACTTCTCCACGAGGTGCCAGACCTCCTGCTTCTGGGGCACATCCATGTGTCCTTGAAGGATGTGCCAGGGCGCACAGCCCAACCCAAGCAGCAAGCAATATCTTTAGCAGGGGATGGGAAGGGCTGGCTCCCTACAGGGCACTAGCAACTGGAGAAAAAAAAAAAAAAAAAGGGCTGGAGTCATCAGAGGGGGCTTGCAGCACTACGCTTATGGTCTCCCACTCCGGTCTGATCCAAAACTGCAGCCTCACATCAAACACCAACCAGAAAGGGAGGTTTTGGCTTGTAGGGAAGTGTTTTATTTTCTTTAATTAGTTCGATCTGAACTGGATGGAGACCAAACATTTTCTCAATCGCCAGCGAGCCCTGAGCTGTGCAGTGCATGATCGGAGCTGACAGCCTCAGTGGTGTCGGTGCTAATGCCAGCAAAACCTACCAATCGACCTGAAAAACCCCTACAGATCTGACATGAAACATTTCATGCTCAGGGAATGGACATTTTAAATGAAACATTAGGAGCAGTTCCTGTTCAGATCCTCTCCTCTCCTGACTTTGCAATTGCTAGCAGTTAGGAAAATCCCTGCAGAGTAACTCAGACCTGCTCTAACAGCCCCTTGCATTGGAATAACCAACTGAAGCAATAAGTTTTACCCTATATATATATAGCCAGAACAGAGAAACTAGAGCCTGTCATGATTATTACAGCCTGTCTGTGGTGATTTACCAGGCATCTGAGTGCCTGTGCCCACATCTCCAGGTGCCTTACGTTGCCTTTCTTAAGGATAGGATGCCTCCCACAGGGATCTGCTGAATGAAGGGGGAATTAAAGGCAAATGGCATTCACTGCCACAGTTCATCAACAGGCCAGCTTCCCAAGGAGCAACAGCTCAGGGGCTCGCCTTCGGGGGAGGATCTGCTTTATCATGGCGTGGCAGCTGGCCGAGGGAAAGCCAGTGCTGCACCCTGCCTCGGAGACAGCCGTGATTTATTCCGGAGCTGGATTTCTGCTCCTGTGCAACAGGCCGGTGAGATGTGGGGTCGGAGACATGAGCCAGGCTGCATCAAGGAGCACTTGATGACCGCTCTTCCAGCATCCCTCTTGTAACCGCTCCGACATCGCATCCCCAGCCTGGAAGGCAGGTAGGTCCCAGCCCCACTGGCCCTTTGCCTTCCTGAGGGAACCCCAGTGCTTTTCTCCCGGTGCCCAGAGCTCGTTGCACGGCACAGCCCTTCCCCTGACCTCTGCGCAGAAGACTGATCAGATACATGCAGGGATGTTCGGTCAGCTCCATTTCATGCCTGGGTACGTGCTTGCTAACCACCCTGCAAACCTCTCTGCGAGCGCAGCCTGTTTCCCTTGCGGAGCCTTGTTCCACCTCTAAACCCTATGGCCTTTTGCTTGCAAACACTTTATTTCCATCCTCTTGGCTCCCATCTCTGTCCTATAAACGGAAAGGCTTAGACAGACACTGCTGCACATTTAGGGCTGTGTGACCATGAGATTTACTGAAGCAAACCCAGTCAGCTGATCTATTCCAGCACACTCATTAAAGGAATTATTTTCCACTGACATTCAATCTGTGTCTGCACAGGGTGGGAGAAAAAAAAAGGGCGAGTTGGTATGTTTTGCATGGCTGTTGAATGAAAAGCACGCCAGCCAGTGTGCCAGGAGATGGGGGCACATCTCTGCCATACCTGTGTCGCTGTCTGCTATACTCTTTATCAGGGAGTGTAGTGATAGGATGAGGGGTAATGGTTATAAACCGAAAGAGGGTAGATTTAGATTAGATGTAAGGAAGAAATTCTTTGCAATGAGGATGGTGAGACACTGGCACAGGTTGCCCCGAGAGGTTGTGGCTGCCCCATCCCTGGAAGTGTTCAAGGCCAGGTTGGATGGGGCTTGGAGCAACCTGGTCTAGTGGAAGGTGTCCCTGCCCATGGCAGGAGGCTTGGAACTAGATGATCTTTAAGGTCCATTCCAATACAAACCATTCTGTGATTCTTCCTGCAGCCTTTTCTCCTGGGTAGAGCCAGATGGGCTGGGACTACAAAGACCTCTTTTTATTCCCATAGGAAGTTCTCTTCCGAGCAGCCAGTGTGAGCACTGTAGAGAGAAAGCTTCTCAAAGCAGATCTGAGGATCAGTACCGTGATGGAGGGAGGCCCTACCCCATGCTGCATAATACTTTCTAATGTTTCAACAGCTTTTCCCTCTAGGAGACTGTAAAGGTTTGGATTCAGCCTGAATGGCCTTCAAATACATAGAAAAAGCTGTTACAAAGAGCAAAGGCATAAACTTTTCCATGCCCAGGATGCATAGGAGGAGATGTTACAGGCTTAAATCCTACCAATTAAGGTCAGATATTAGGCAAAAATTATAAGGGCGAAGAGAGATAAGGCTGGGGAGGGCTTGCAGTTCCCATCGCTGGAGGTCTTAAAGCACATGGCAGATAGATAAACACATGCCATAGCTATTCCTACCTGGGGCAAGGGATGTCTCAGTGGCTTTTTGAGGGCTCGGTGATTCCAAGTGAAAATGATTTGTTTAGTCCAGGAAAACAAAGGATGAGACATCACTGTCTATAAATATGTAAGGAGTCTGGAGAGGGAAGGGGTAGTAAACACACTGGAGAGAAAAAAAGTGACTTTGAGACAACTTCGGGAGAGTATGGACTAGCCTGGGTGATGGCTAGGCAGGTGGAGGGCTCTGAGCGTCAGAAGGTCCCGTTCATGGCAGCAAGGATCTTCTCTGCCTCCCAAAGTGGGGAACTGGGAAAACCAGACTCAGTCAAGGAAGAGCTCAGCAGTCTCTGGGTGAGGTTACAGGCCCTAGTGCAACTGAGGACTGCACCCAGGTTTCCAAATTCCTGTTGAGCCCTTAAAGGAGCTCGGTGCAAACATCTGATGAAACCATGGAAGGCCCTGAATTTTGTATGGTTTCAACATAGGATTATGGTTTCAACATTGCCCAGGCTTGCTGTGACGGTGGAAGCTGTCTCCTAGTGAGCATATCCCTCGAGCATTAAGTCAAACACATCCCAACCAGCACAACCCATGACTGGGGCTGCAAACATCTGGCCCAGCTCAGACAGGACAATCCTGCTGCAGGTGGCTGTTGTGTCCCCGTACCTTGGTGACCTCTCTGGTGTTTTGCTGCAAATGAGGTCCCCATCTGGACTCTTTCCTTCCACCTTCAGCTTTCCAAGGTCTCCTTGCAGGTTCTGCACCTTACGCTCCCCTGGAGAAATCAAGGCTTGCCCCCGAGGCTACCCTAAACCTACATCAGCACCGTAAATCATGCAGGGTTGGATTTATTGCTGTGGTGTGGTGAACTGAATTAAGGTCTCGCATCACATCAGCAGCTGCCACAGTGTCGGTATTGGCAGCTCCTCCTGACATAGGCTGCAGGACCAGGGTGTGCTCTGTGGGCACAGCAAGAGGCAGGTTCTGCTCTTGTGGGTTTGCTGCTTGTCTTGAAGGAGGAACGGAGGCAGAGGGTGAGTGACTGCAGCTTACCCAGGTGAGGGATGTGGTTATCTCATGAGTCACGGGCTACCTGGCAGTGTGGTCATCCCGGGATGTCTCCTTCTTAGCACGGGGCTGGACCTGTTGTCTGGGCACATGCAGCTAATCTGAGATGGCAAACAGACCTGAGGCTTCCTGGGAGGGCTGAGGTCCCTCACCTTTGGTGCCTTGCCCAGCCCTGGTGGCCACGAAAGCCCTGGCTGCACCTAGGGACCATCGCCAGGGCAATCGCCACATGAGATTAATAGGCTGCCCAGGGAAGTGGTTGAGTCACCATCCCTGGAGGTATTCAAAAAGCATGTAGATGGGGTACTCCATAATATGGTTTAGTGGGCATGGATGATGGTTGGACTCGATGATCTTGAAGATCTTTTCCAACCTGAATGATTCTATGATTCTATGTCTTCCTCTTAGACGTCCAGTCCTCCAACCCCCGTGACAGGGCAGCTCGCCCCAGTCTTTCAGAATTTCACCTCTCCTCCTTTCCAAAACATGCATTTGGCAGCTGGGAGGGAGCGAGGACCGCGGGGGCCTCTCGGACACATCCCTGCACAGCTGCTGACAGTCGGGGCCAAGAGAAGGTCTTTGCTTCTTGGCTTCTCTTGACATCTGCCTTCACCCCCTGTGACTCCTCGTTGTTGCTTTCCGGGGGATGGCTGAAAATCTCCGGAGGGAGAGAGGGCCTGGATTGCTCCCACGGAGGGGACGGGGTGAGATAGAAATTCCTGCTAGGGATGAGTCAGGCTCCGCGTGCACAACTCCGCCTGGAAAAAGCAACCACTGGCAACTGCTTCCCATCCTGCTGCGGTGCTGGGCGGGGGGGAAGAAGGGCTCGCCGGTTCCTTTGGGATCACTTTTTTTTTTTTTTTTTGGCTTGCTTTTGTTTTAATGAGGATGCATGGCAGGGCTGAGCATTCGCTGGGAGACTGCAACCCCTTTTCCCGCGCCTTTGCCCCGGCATCACACCAAAGTGCCCGGTGGTGTTTACGCTGTGGGATCAGGAGAAGGAAAAAGGGAAAGGATCTCTTTGGGGGAGCTGGGCTGGTATAAGATTGTTTCTTCAAGCAGGAGGATTCCTGCTGTGCTCAGGCCATTTCGAAGCCCACAGGGAACCTCAGCCTCTCCGGTCCCTGGTTTAGGGGTAGGATTGTTGCATGGGAGCGAGCTGTCGGTGAGCCGTGCTGCAGAAGCTGCTGTGTACACGCTCCCAGACATTTCTAGCCTAAACACAGGAGTGAGGGGGAGCCACCAACATGGTTGGTTTTTTGGTGGTTTGGGTTTTTTTTTTTTTTTCAAAATGGTTTTCTTCAGAAAAATGCTAATTGGTTGAACTTGCCCTTGCATGCACGCCTGTGAGCCTGTATGGTGCTTACCAGGCTTCAACACATCTCCATTAGGAACAGGCTTTATGTTTTTTCTGCTCCAAGATGAATTAGGCTGGATTTTCACCCAGAATGGGGAGGAGCAGCAGAGCCAGGAATCAAATCCCAAATGACTGCCCAATTCCTAGCTAGTAAGGCGAAAAAACATTGAGTAACTTCTTCTATTCTACTCACATCCCTTGCTGCTTTTTTTTTTTTTTTTGGTCCCAGAACAACTGCACAAGTGCCAAAACCCCAGCACTTCACAGGATGCAAAAAACATTTTCCTTCCAAGCCCCCGGAGAGACACTACCCCATTTTATAGACACAGCACCCAAACTGTTTGCTCACAGCCACTGACAGTCAGGCACAAAGGTTCATCTGTGCTGCCGGGTCTGGGAGCATCCTCAGAGCCTGGATGCAGCACGCGGTGCTATGTGGTACCAGTGCTACAGCAGAGCAAGGTCTGGAGCTGCACCAAACCCCTCTGCCTCCTTACCCCTGCAGTGACCACCTCTCCGAGCCTCTGGGCTTTTCCCTACCAGCTCTTCCTCCATTTCACATCTACTTTTGTAGCGTTTTGCCTGGAGATCAAGCAAAACTCACCATCCACCTCCCCGTGTTTGTGGTGTTATTGCCGACAGCGGGAGGCAATCGTACTGCTGCATTTATTTCTGCTTCCCGCTCTGTTTAGCATTAAATTTTCTCCCAGATCCTCCTGCACAAGGGTCTCTTTCTGAGCAACAAACCATTGCATGCGCTTGTAGGAAACATTCCCTGCTTGTGCCTCTCCACCAGAGTCAAAACACTCCTGCCTAAAAAACTATTTGTCAATCAGGCAATATTGGAGATGGTTTAGGCAGCGAGGGAGCGGCATTAAACCATCTTTGAGCGTGGGTTTTGGTTTTGTGATGGAGCTGCAGACTGTAATCTATGCTTAACTTTGCTGGGGTGCAGGATTCACGCACTGGGAGAATAATAAACCACTCCCCGGGCTGAATCTCTGGCTGATGGCTGCAATGTGAGGAAATCCTGTGAGTTTCTAATCTTAGGCTGCTTTTCCTGGGTAGTTTATTCCTTTAAATAGAAAGGCTTAAACGGGATTGACTCCTGCAACCCTTCTGCTCTGGACTAGCCTGTAATCTTTAGTGGGCAGCAATGGGCATGGGTGCTGCACGGCACATCTTTGCTTCTGCTGTGAAGAGAAAACAAGGCTTAGGTGGGCTCACTTTCTGCTTCTTTGTCCCATTCAAGCCACTTTTGGAGCCAATTTCAGACACACTCGATGGGCAGCAGCAGCCTGCAAGCTTTGGGAAACTGAGCAGGCAGAGAGAAATTATAAATGACCCATGGGGGAAAGGCTTGAATACAAGCGCAACTATTTATGAGACACTAGAGAATCCACATGGCAGAAAGCCTCTATGGCCACAGCCTGTCCTGGGTTTGACTCAGTTGTACCATGTGCCCAGAACATTCCTCCCTCTAAAACTAGTCCAAGGACATCTAAAACACAATGTGCTACTGAACCCACGGTGGCAGAAGAATGCTCCAGAGATGCTGTTGAAAGGATGGTCATACATGGGTAAATCTGGAGGCTTCACCTCCAAGTAAGACACTTCGGAGTTCCCAGCTGGGTCGTTAATTCAGAAGACCATGATTAACAGAGTAATTTAACTAGGCATGAAAGCCAAAGGCAGAGAGGTTGCTATGTGGCTAGAAATGACGCTGCTGAAGAAATCCCACCAAGTCAGCTGGTGTTGGCAGCCCAGGTTTGGTGCTGGGAGGATAACGTGGTGGTACCTCCTGGAGACGTGTCCCAGCTCCAGGCCTGCCCTCTCAAAGTGGCAGGGAAAGGACTCTTCTGTCTGCTGCTGCATGTATCTGGGCCTCTCTTAGGTTTCTCCTGGGCTGTTGGAAGCTCGTGTGAGATGGGGAAGGAGGGAGTGGATGGCAAGAGTGGTTTATGGAGGAGAAGAAGGGTGATGGACCCATTGCTGCAGTTGCTCCGTGGCCCCAAGCCGTACACAGCCAACTGCCAGACTATTGCCCAGGACTAGTGGAGCAGAAAAGCCAAATGTGATGTAAATGAACGAGATACAGCCCTGGCCCTGGGAAACTTGAGACTGGGTGTATCTCTCTGAGATGTGGCAGGGCTGGTCACACCGGGCAAAAAGAGCTCCTTGAGGATGGAATCACTTCTGGGGTGAACCGCTGCATGGATGGGCAGTGCCCAGCCATGCTGCATCCCTGTCTTTCCCTAATATTGTCTGTCTGTCCATGCGAGAAGTGTGGCAGTCACCTGGATCGCAACTGCACAAAACACTCTCATCACGGGATCTTTTGGGTGAAATATCTGGGATGGTTTCTAAAGCTTATTTGTTCAGTCTGGAAGGGAACATATTGTTCATCTGCTCAGACTCGCATACGAAACAGGTCAGAAAGCATTGTCCCCCACAACTTGCAATGGCATGAGGGAATATCTCTTTTAGGATGACCAATTATGTATCTGGATGACCACTTACATTGCAGATCTCCAGGAGAGCAGTCCACCTCATTGCTGGTGAGCGAATGCAGGTTTCTCCGTAATTTTCCAGTAGGATTTGCAGTGGGTGGTCACAGACTTGAGAGCTTGGCAGCCCTTTCAGTGGTGCTGTTTGCTGCAGAAACCACTTATTTTTATCCTTGTATGGAATAATCATCTCCTGATGCCTGTGCTGAAATCTATGTTTTGTGTAGCCAAGCTCCCTGTGCCACCACCCTTCGCAGACCCCAAAGCAAGACACCAACCCTGACTTTACCCATCCTCTTCCTCACCTCTGCAAATCCTTCTTCCTAAACCTGTCCCTGGTCCTTCTCCTTAGCCAGAAGAGCATGTCCTGGAGGGCAGGTCCCACTGCGTGTCAGCTGATGGTTGGCAACCCATTCCCATGCTGGGCAACAACTCCCAGACCAGATCACTTTATCTATCTCTCTACATCCCTGTCCAGAAGAGTCCTTGCGCTGCCCCAGCCTGCCTCAGGTTCCCCACCCTGCTGATGTGTCTGCAATGCCCTCTGATGTGTCCTCAAGGCACAGGGGAGGGCGAATGGAGCATTTTCCTCCTCCCACCACCCTGTCTTGGAGCGCGTGGGAAGTGCGACACTGCTGGGAGATGGCGATGAGTCAGCGTTCGCATGTGCTGAGCCACTGCAGGGAGATGCCAGAGAGAAGGGGAGGATGCCCAGCCTTGTTGGGGGTGTAAATGTCCCAAGAAGATCTGTCTGAAAACAAATTCCTATTAATGAAACCCATTGAGCTGTCAAGGACAGGTCACCACCTTGTAGGGTTGCTTCTAGTAGGGCCACCATGGACCAGAAGTGTCACCCCCATGAGGAAAGGTTATTGCCTTGCCCTGCCTCCGTCTGAATCCTTTCAGCTGGCCCACAGGTCATCATTCGGGAGGTGTGCTGCATCCCTAACCCATGGCTGCTCTTGCAGAGCTGTCCTGGGGCGTGCCAAGGGGTGCCTCTTGGTAGCTCCATCACACCAAGTCTGGGCAACCGTGCCGTCCAACATGCCATACTGGCGGGGAGGCTGTGGAGGAATGACTGGCAAGCCTACAAAGCAGGGCTTTTGGGATGTCTTTTGAATATAACTAATTCCCAGTCCCCCCACTGATGCAGTTTGTATCATTGTTTGGTTTTTTTAGGTGAAGTTGCTCCTGAGCACGTAATTGATAGCTTCAGGTGTGGATTAGCTCAGGACTTTTCCCCGATGCTCAAAGTAGGTTTAAGATTTTTAGGGTGAGAGTTGCAGCACGGGCAGGCCCTCCATGCTGGAGACCCTTGCTGACACCCTACAGACACCCGAATATCACCGGTCCCTCGATGAACAGCACAGGGTGCACGAATGCTTTAAACATACATCCCCAAATCACCCTCTCTCTTGCCAAGCACTTGCTGGCTGTAGGGATGCTCCTCACAGCCAGCCTGAAGGAGTCCTGGTTATTTTTATCAAGCCTTTGATTTCCTCTCTCCTTTCTTCCAGCTGTAAAATGGGGAAAAACCAAGCCCCTAGGATGATGACAGGTTCAGGAGGGACAGTGAGGGGGACCTTTCCCTCCACAGGTATGGTGGGAGCTCATCCGCACCACGGCAGAGCCAGATCTTCCTCCCTTCGTCCTATCTGGGAGTTAACCTATTTGCTTTCTCATACGTGGCTTCCTTTCTCTTCACCCTCTCCTCCTCCTGAAAAGCAGGCCACGGATGCATGATGGATACAAACGCCGAAGAGATTTAGATTGACTTTTTTGCTCTTGTCAAAATTCAATACTCCTTTCAGGTTCCTTGTTCTGGCTAAGTTCAGTAATAGAGTGAGGTAGTCCTGCCTTTAGATTTTCACCTCCATTTCCAGCTTGAATGGGATAAATTTCCAGGTCAAGAAGAGCTGGAAGAACCACTCCCAGAGTTTTTGGTCTCAGGGTCTGTGCTAGGCCCTGCCTTTAACATGAAATGAATTTTCTGTGCTTGCTCAGAGCAGAGGCCAAGCAGGGAGTGAGGCCAGAAAAACAGGGGGGCATGTTGGAGTTTCTTTTTTTCTTCACTTAACTCTGAAATAAAAATATATCTCAAGCTTGTTTGGGGATTAACAAGAAAAAAATTCGTCTTGATGGGAACCATCTGCGGCCGGGAGATGCCGGCTGCTCTCTGCTTTCCACCCAGCACGCAGATGCTGTTATGTGGGGTGTGTTCCTCTCCCAAATATTATTCCTCTCATCCCTATGCTGGTCAGAGGAATCCCAACTATTTAAGGAGGCTTTTCTCTCTGGATGGCCCCAGCATTAAAAAGCAGCAGCAGCTCATTACACCTATATAACATAATATTTGCTTTCCTCATTACAACACTGCTGCCCAGCACAGCTTGCTGGTGGCTGCTGGTCTCGCTAGCATAAATACTGGAAGTGTCTTTGTTGTAACCTTTCCACCCCAGACGTTACCTCATGTTCAAAGCAAATATCTCATAGCTTCTCCGACCTGTCCTACAAACCAGGAGGGGAAATCTGCCCAAAGGAGCGGAGATGCCCTTGCTCGTCATCTGCTGTGCTGCTGAAAATGAGCGTATTTGCACCAGTCCCCCCATGGTGTAGAGGACCGCGGTGATTGCTGGGGTGGCTGCTAACCCCACACGGGGCTTGGGGTGTCTGCCAGTGGAATGCAACCACTTCTGGGTTGGAGGATTGGCGATGGGAGGATAAAGAGGTGTGTTTACAGCATCAGAAATGCCCGAGAGCATTTGGAGCAGGAAAAAGCCTCCTAGACCAGGAAGAAGAGGGGAAACTCAAGACGAAACCAGCAGAAGACAGGCCAGGTCTGGTCCTGGGAGGAAAGGAGGAGAGGCTGATTATGTTTCTCTGCTCTCACCGTGCTGCCGGCAGACGAGGAGGCTGCCCGGCTGAGATGCCTCCTCCTGGGATCGGCTCTTGGCAGGTTGAGCAGGAAGCTGGAAGCAAGACGAGACCAACAGGTTCTCCATGCGAGAGCCACTGGGACGGCAGCTACGTACCCAACCTGGGATCCACCCTCTGCCAAAGAGCGAGGTGCCGAGCTGAGCTAGCTAGGCATGAAATGGACCAAAATGTGCACTTTAGGGGCTTCTACAAACCTGGTTCGAAGAAGGATTTTTGCGTGGGCCTTACTAGCCATGACGTCTTCCGCTTGAGTGCAGACCTTGCTTGGGAGATGGTTTGGACTCATTTGCACAAGCGATGGCAGGATGTGTAGGTCTTGCCTACAGTGCCCTCCTGCTTGTCCCTCGAGGACAACCTGCTCCACTGAACGTGGGAACCCCCGACTTATTTTAATCTACCAGGATTGACTTTTCTCACATGTCCTCCATGGAGCTCAGCCTGAGCTGGTTGGAGAGAAGGATGCTGCTCCCACATCACTACCTCCTTCACACTGGGACCGGCACGACGTGTCCCAGTGTCATGGGCACTGATGGATTTTTGCAGTCCGGGGGATGAAGGCAAAATGCCTTCCATCTTCGAGGCTAGCAAAATCCATCCAGAAGACACTGCCTTGCCCCACAGCCGGGGGTGCAGCCCGTGCTCCCGCCCCAGGAATGCAGGATGCTCTGACGCTGCTTTGCCCAACCCTGCTCTGACCACGGGCTGGGAATAGTCATTGCTGTTCTCCTCGGCCAGGCAGCCAGCCCTACCCATCCTGCCCGTCTTGCATCCCTAGGGATTTGTATGATAATTGCTGAAACTCCCTTGGGTTTCATCCTGCCCTGGCACTGCAGGACCCCAGGGACGAGGAACCCTTGCAGCTAAGTGCTGGCTCAGCCCTGGCCCAACCAGTGCTCCCAGTTCAATGGGACTGCTTCGCTGCTGGTGACCATGAAGAGGCAGTGGGAGCTCTGCCAGCACAGCTTGGGTTGCAGAAGTGAAACCCTTGCTGTGTCCAGGCCCTTTGCCTGCTCCTGCTATTTCACACCCGGCTTTGATTTCATCTAGGAGAGTACAGACGCTGCCTAAGGACTCTGGCCTTGAACGCAAAGATGAACTCGTGTAGTAGTGAGCGTGGCACGTTCGTGATGCAAACGGAGCAGCGAGGCATCGGGAAGAGCTGTGTGATCTCAGCTCTTAACGTGGCACTAGAAATCTCCCAGGAAAGGTGTCCGTGGAGGATTTGGGGCCAGAGATCTTGAGCTGCTCCGGGAAAGGACGGGCAGCACACAGACAGTTCTGCCCTTTGACTCACCTCCAGCTATTTTAAGGTGCTCACGCTCTCTCCATGCGCATGTCCTCCCGGACGGCTGCACACAGGGTCTTGCTCACTCTTCCTCCTGAGTCACCGCTTGTCCCGTTCCCACCACGCAAGCTCCGAATCCTCCCTGGCTCTGGCACGCGAACCGGGGGTCCAACTCCGCAGCTATGCTCAGACCAGTTTTTGGAGGATGAGGGGTGACCCCCTTCATCCATCCCTACATTTATCCTTCCTGTGTGAACTGATTAATTGGCTTTATGGTTAATACTCGTTGCAGTAGGTTGTAACACTCTGCACCAGAAGAGGAGAGTGGTCCTGCTTTTCAAGTGGGTTTTTTTTAGGGGCTGTCAAGCCTTTCAAGTGCACCCAACCTTCAGGCAACTTCAGCTCTGATGCTCACCACTCTGCTCTGCTTGATTAAATCCTCTCCACGAGCCCAGGCCACCCAAATTCTGGCTAGCACAAGTGGTGTTCTGCAAGGAGGACTCATCTGTCCAAGAGCTTCTTCTGTTAAGGCCCTGCTGGGCCAAATATGCCCCAAAATGCCAATTTGACTTTAGCAGAGGAGTGTGTTTGTGCATAGTTACTGATGCTTGGACAACTGAACTCAGACAACCCCATGCATGCTGTATTTCACCCATCAAAAAGCAATTTACAGATTAAATTTGTATAAACCCCTGGAACAGCATCATGTAAAACCACATTATATTGTAACAGGTAGAAAATACATTGCTTCTTTATTAGAAAGGTGGGGGGAATGAATTCATATAGCATTTTTCAGACAACGAGGTTTTGAACTCCGGGGGTTTAATTTTGGCATTGTTTGTGCAAACACGCTCCATCACAGACAGACTTGGCCAGAGGCTGTGATGGGTCTTTCATTCCAGCCTGCAGATAAAGCCCCTGTTACAGGGTCACCGAACAGGGACCTTCAAACCCTGCATCTCCATCCGAAAAAACTGCGGGATGGAGATAATCAGAAAACTGATGTTCCCCTTTGCCTCGCTGAATAAGAGAGGCTTTGTTCAGGGATACAGGTCAGGTCTGTGGCAGAGCCGCTTGCAAGAGATTTTATTTCAGCTACCTGCAAAGAAGCTATGAGAAGAATGCGATAGGTTCCTCTCAGTCTGCAGAAATGGAGACATATCACCCAAAGGTTTTGTTGAATATTAACTGGACCGGTGCACATCTATGAAAGGTTTGATTGTGTGCCTATCTGTGTTTATATATAAACATCACCTCCAAAGTCATTATTAATGTGGCTAGAGCCTTGCACAGGCTGGAGCAGGTGAAAGTCCTCCTGGAGGGAGCTGTATCGATCATTCTCATCAATAAAGATAGATTCCTCTGTTGGCACCAGGAACGTAAGCCGTGAGCCCAGACCTTCCCATGCTCGGTGATGTGCAGGCGCAGAACAAAGGCACCATCGAAAAGCCTCTCTGATTAATGTTTCGGTTCAGAGAAAAGAAGGGGCGGGCGGGCAGGGAGCAGGAGGAAACAAAGCAGCCCTGTTTGCACAGGGGAGCCGGTGAGTGGCTCCTGGGAGAACACTGGGATTTGTTTTCCAGGATGGATGTGATGGGAGCTCCTCCAGCAAAACCCACCGTGATTTTGATGCAAGCAAGGTTTGGCCTTCATACTTGTCCTCTCCGGCTCTTTGGGCCAGATGGTATCAGAAGCATTTTTTTGGTAAAGCTCCTTCTCACAAGGGCAGGGAAATGTTGCTTCACACGATGACAAATACATTTCTTTCCTTGCTGTTTCAGCCACATTTGTTTATTAAGTGGACCACATCTAGGATCTAGAAAACACTGTTTAACACAGTCATTTTGACTCATTAGTTCAGAGATGGCATTACCTACGTGCCCTGGAGTTCTCATGATATATCTAAACACAGTCTGGCAGTGGGTGGATAGCTATTCCCACCTACAGCTAAATGCACATTTCAAAAAAGGAGTTGCAGGCTTGCAATTGTCTCATCTTCCACCAGTTACATATTCAGGACTGGATTTTCCTCCCTTAAACTACCGTCATTCAGGGAATCACCAGATAGTGAGGAGGATGCTGGTTTAATGGCTTCAAAAAAGGGAGGAAAAGGATCCTTGAAGGTGCCTAGATGTTCCCCTCCAGGAGCAAAGAGCTTCAATATGACCTTAACTAATCTCTTTTCATATATGGTGTGGTATATAACCATCTCGGAGTGGTCTGGCTGCGTCCTCCTGACCCTTGAGCACTGAAGGTGGAGTACCAGGACCAAAGACCTGTCCAGTCTCTACACTCATCATCTGCGTGATGCTGGTTCATGTGGCTAGAGGGGAGGAAAGGAGATGGAGACTGCCGCTTGGTACCAAAAGGATGCAGAGATGGGTCTTGGGAACACCACGCATTGCATCCCAGCGACGAGTGCGGCTGGCTGGGTCAGCGTGCTCAGTCACTTTGGTTTTCTGTCCGCTAGAGAACATACCTCCCTCCTTCAAACATCTTCATGTGGACACCACATGTACTCTTTCTGCTAACAACGTGTGGCTGTAGTCAACAGGCACGTGTTTGGTGAGCGAGGCCAGCTGCAGCCCATAGGCGAATGGGGATGAGACGTCTGGTCTAACTCCCTGCCCCTCAGCCGAGCTGGAAGGGGAGCCACTAGTCCAGACTTGCATCCAGATATTTATTTTACTTCTCCACTAATTGAACACAGCCATGAATGTCTCCAGCACTCGTAGACCTTTGGTTATGAGGTGATATGGGATTTTGTACTACTGCATGCCTATTTTTTTTTTTTCTGTAGCAGACCTGCATTTATCCCAAGCGTCATACTGAGAGCAGGAGCTGAGAGTTATAGATGGGTTCATTACTTCCAATTGTGTATTTAATGTGGGAAAAAATGCCAAGAAATTAAAGGTCAAAAGCTTGGGATACAGAACTGAGACTTGCCACCAACTCAGCTGTGGGGAGCCTTTGTGGCAATGGCTGTCCTTGTCAATTAAGACGTCTGCACAAGGCCGTGCACCACTTCCCACCTCACCTCCATCCAGGAGGCTGTGGATGGACTGCTCAGACCCATGTTTCTCCAACCAAGCCCTTTGTGGTGCCAGTCCAGGAGCTGTTTGCATAAGGCATTGCTATAGGGCAACATCCTTTAGGGCTTCAGAGGGAAAGGAAGGCACAGGGCGCTCTTCATCCTGAGAAAGCTTGATGGAGACAGACATCCCTCGCCTTGCCATTGGACCACCATCACCACAAAGACTCCTCCTGGCTCCTCCAGATCTTCTCATCTTTTGGCAACCAACCTCTCCCCCTCCTCCAGCCTTATGTTGTCTCTTTGTCCATCTCAAGTCAATCGATGCTTCCTGCAACCCACCGTTTGGACCTTGCCAGCTTTATCCTTACTTTCTTCTTCTGAGTTTACAGAGTCACTTGCTGGGAAGGTTCATACTTTGCTCCCAAGGAACTGATTTGGAGGATGGCGGTGCAGAGGCTGGTCGTGTGGGGAGATGGGGCTGTGATAGCCAACGGCGGGATCAAACGCTGGTTAACCTTTGCCCAGGTGTACTCCACTTGCCTGTTCAAGGGCTTGACTACACCTTTCAAATATGAAAGAAGAGGAAATACCTCGTGTGACTGACTTAATAATACACCTTACGTCACATCTGCGTTTATTTATGTAAACCAGCCTGTATTTAAATACCATCCCTGCAGTGGAGGAGCACCTAGTTTGCAATAAAGACATCAAATGGGGAGACTTCTGCTTCTGTTTATCACTTTCGCCAGTCATTTCTCCTAAAGGCTAAAAAAATACTCGTTTGTCTTCTCAATTGACTTTGGTTTTGACTTCCAGCTGCTTGGTCTATGTGAAGATGTGCTCAGGGCTAATTTTGTACTGATGACATGCCACAAAGTATTTTATTCTGATGGTGGGAAAGGGTTGCAGGGCGCTGACTGTAATTCTCTCTTCCAGACTGTGCCAGGACAAAATTAGTCCTTTTTTTTGTTTTGTTTTTGCGTGACTGTTTGGACCATCGATATGGTCACAGTTTCTCCCCCATGCTGGAAGATTTCCGTTCAGTAATTTGGGGAGACTGAGGGTGCCTGGGACCTGATTTACCTGCAGCAATAATCCATGCCAGTGATTTTCCTCCTATTTAAGTACATTCATCTTATCTCCTGAAAGGGTTGTGGGGCTGCTGGTTAACCTACCACAGAGCAGGCAAACACAGCTATTGTGCAAACAGGCAAAGTGTTTCCTGACTTAGCGGACAAATGATATCTTCGTCTCTAGTTGCTGGGTAACATCAAACATTCACGTATTCGCCCTCAACGATCTCTTCAGGGCTCACAAGCCCAACGCCGCTCCTGCTGCAGGGATGGAAACCTTGCACAGGCTTGTTGGGGCAGACTGATGAGGAAAAAAAAGTGAAGGAGAGGTTGAAATACAGAGGATGTAATACCAAAATAGCTCTGCAAGTTCTCCCTGTAAATGTTATTACGGTAAAATAATTGTGCCTAAGGGGACGCTTGCAATCAACACCCTCCTTACGCTTATTAGAGGCACAAAGGCCTCGGAGAAAGAGTTAGGAAAAAGCACCTTAATGAAAATATTCGTTGCACAAACACAGGAAAGCCCAGCTCTCCCTCCTGTTTTGCCCTGCATTCCCCGAGTATTTGCATGGGCAAAACAATAGCGTGTCCCTTACCACGCTTCCTTCCCCTTGCCCAGGGCCGGTGGGACGCTGCGGGCTACGGGGCAGCCAGGACAGGGATTTACCTCCCGCCGCCTTCGCGGCCACGTCCAGGCAGGCAGACAGACAGACAGACGTACATGTCTTGGCTCGCTTCCTGCCAGACGTCTTCTAGATAAATCTGGCCTTGCTTTTTTTCTTTTCGGGCTTCATTTTCTTCTTCTGCAAAATGGAGACAGTATTGCAAATCTCCGAGCCTTGCTCGGTGCCCTCCATCCCGATGTGGCATCGGTTACATTGTCAATTAATCAGATGTTCCTTGCTCTTCCCCAAAAAGCCAGCCATGGAGGAATCTGCTGTGCTTTCACCATACCCTGTCTCGTTTCCCAAACCTTCCTGCAGTTACCTTCCCACCCCTGAGCACAGCAGCAAATGCAAAAAAAAACAATATCCAAAATGCCCTGACATATCGGGGAGGAACAAGATATCCCGTGACCACAGCTGGGTCATCAGAAGGGCTCAGGCAAGTGTTGCTCCAGCAAAGACCTCACCCCTGTGAGCCTGGAAGGAGGAAAAGGGGTTTTCCTTTACCTACAGAGGGGATGAAACCCCACTTTTCTTGGAGGAGGGTGATGCTGTGGTTAAGGACTGTTCATCCCCTTCCCTCTGTTCCCACTCCTGCAGGAAACTGCGGCATCTCCTTCACCGTCCCCCCACCCAAAATCCCGAAGCGCCATCTCCTCTAAGACTTCGCACGTGATGCCCTTCTGCGTCGCCAGATCTCCAGTCTCGTATTTCCCTGCCAGAAAACAAAAATTTCCCTTCTGGACCAATTTTTCCCTTCCATAAGCGTATACCAAAATGCTTTCAGGATGTGGTGTGAAATCTGCCTACGCCTGAAACTCGCCCCTGGTTTAAAGCATCAGCACTGAGCTGGGTCCTAATGGAGCAGCTTAAAAAGTGATCACACGCTGCGAGTGTCACAGGAGTACAAAGGGGTTTAATGAGGGTTTTATAGGTGCATCGTTTTGAAATGAACGTGGCTGGGGATATGTGGTGAGGAATGAGAACAGCAGAAATCCTAGCCATGCTGATGGGAGATATTTAAAATAGCTTTGAACATTCAAGGCTCTAGGCATGGGATAAGGAACTTTTAAATCCGAAAACAACTTTCCCAGTCCAAAATTGCATCTACTTTCCTAGAAGCTGTTTTGAAATTCATATAAAATTTCCTTCCGTCAGCCGCTCCATGACTTTTTTCTGACATTGCATGGGCTTTAGCAGCCAAAGTGCTGCAAGCAGGGAGGGAAAGACAGTCTTTCTGCTCTTCTTTCCTCTCTTCACAGCTGCTTGGAGGTGGCTTGAAAAGGAAACCTTCCCCAGCCCTGCATCCCCGGCAGGACCCTGTGTCAGATTCAACCGGCCAAGCCAAAGAAATGTTCTGAAAATGTGCAAACTCTGATTCTTTTTGGAGGCATTTTGCTCAGCAAATGGATGCTAAAAAGCAAATTACTGGCTGACGTTAGGAGCAGCTGCAGTGTTTCTGGAACTTCATGAGTTAGAAGAATATTTTCTCCCGGTGCCAGAAGAAAATATTTTTCCCTTGATCTTACAAATGGCTGAACTATTTCTGTTGAAATTAAAAGGAGACCATCCCTAGGCAGACACCCAAGCATGTAAAATTTCATCCCCGGTGTTTAAAGTCTGGCAAAGTCACAAGGACCTACGGTCACGACTTTGTTATGTGCCTCGAAATACCTGCATCTGTCCCGTACCCCCCCGCACGTCCACCCTCGAGCCTCCGGGAAAACACATCCTAAAGCTCTGCAATGGACCCAGCAACCAGGTGGCAAATAAAATGCTCCCACAGGATCTATTTTCATCAGGATTTAAGATAACCACAGCTCCGAGGGACTTCTGATTTTGAAATGCCTGCCGTCAGCAGTACTGTAAGGAAAAGCATTTGGCAAACAGCTCCCAGGACCGCTGCCCGCGCTGCCTGTAACGCTGCCTGTAACGCAAGCCCACGTCTCTTCTGCTGGGGCTGGGGCTCGTCACTCTGGATCAGACTTTATATTCTGATTTTTCGCCTCCAGTCTTTTCCCGCAGGTGAGGTTTCCCTGCTGGTGGGTGCAGCTTCTTGGGTTATTTCTCTGCCTCTTAGGAAAACAGAGACAGTTGCTAGCGAGCCATCGGTTTTGTCTGTCTCAGTATAGATGAGCCTGGCATCTGTCTTGCACTTGCTTGTTATCTTGACAGCACATCCTCTCCTTTTGCACCATTTGGACCATGCACTCCTCCAGGGCTTGCTCCGAGCATGGGCCAAAACGGTGGAAACTGGCCAATTTGCAGAAAGAAAGGGATCCGTTGCTCTCAGGTGAGTATTTTGCCACCTTGCATCAAGAAGGGCAAAATATTCACACCAAGGATACAGTTCAGTTTTGTCCACAGTGCTGGGCAGCCCTGGGCAGCCCTCTCGCCCCGCTTCACCCATGCTGCTGCAGCACGCAGCAAACAAATTGTGAGCGTGGTGTAGACACATCAAAACTCTCATCCTTTCCCCAAACTGCTACAACTCGAGGACCCTGCGCCAGGATGCCCATAACGTGTAGGTCAGGTCCAGGAGACCCATCCGTGGTGCACCTACACGCTCGGGACATCATGATCTAATGTTAGACCAAGTGCAGGTGATGAAAGTGGATGGAAAAATAAATGATGGATGGGTTGGAAAGGGCACGTTTATGGGAGCAGGAGAAATCAGGAGGCTGCAAAGCCCAAACCCATACCTGACCCTTTTCACCCTCCTCCATCCACCCAGGTAGGAAGACCCCGCTGCGCAAAACATCCCTCCTAAGCAGGCTTTGAGACGTGATTGCCCTCGATATAAATACCCAAGAAATAGAAATACGAACGATTATTCTCCCTCGTGACCACTCTGCTCCCCGCTGCCAAGTGGGGATTTACTGGTGCCCAGTTAATGGCAGCCCGGGCCATATAGGGCCATATACTTGCACTAACTTGAGGCGGTTTTCCAGCTTAGCTTTTTATTTTAACTGCACCTCGCACACACGCACGTGTGCGTACGTACACGCTGCTCCCCGGGGGTGGACAATTTCCAGACATCCAGGTCCAGAGGAGGAAGATGAGGGTGGACGAAGGCCAAGGAGAGGCACTTGACCTTTCCAATCCCCACGGCATAGTGTCACCCTCCCCACGGCATAGTGTCACCCCCCCTATGACCCTCCCAGCCCCTTGGGGCTCCCAGGGATGCCGGTTCGGGACAGCAACATTTTTCCCTTGCCAGGGGTGCCCCCCACCCTTTCCTTTAGCAGGGACCCCCCAACCTGCACCCTTGGGTGTCCCCTCTCCTCACTGCGGCCAGATTTGCTCGCATCCCCTGGGGACCCCCCCCAAGAAGAAGAGCTCCAAGGCTTGGGGTGCAGCCTGCTTCTTCCTCCTCCTCCTCCTCCTCCTGCTGCCGCTGCTGTCCGGGGCGGAGCCGCCCGCCCCAGCCCCCGCCCCGCTGCCGGGAGCGGGCGGCGGAGCCGAGCCGGCTTTGCGGGGACGGGGGCACGGGGGTGTCACCTCCCTCCTTCCATCCTTTTCCCTTCTTTTCCCGACCCTTCGGCGTCCCCATCCCACCTTCTGCCACGGGACCGGTACCCCCCGCCGGCAGCGTTGCCCCGGGGCGGGGGGGGGGGGCGGCAGAAGGGAAAAGCATCGCTCGGCAGAGGGACGGGTCCCCCTCCCTGGGGACTTGGAGACCTGGAGGATTTCCCAGCGGCAGCAGGTAAAGGGTTGGACTGGTTGGACTGGGAGGAAGGGGTGGTCTTTTGCATTCCCCCCCCCCCCCGCCTCAGGCTGCCCGGTGAGGAGGGTGCCCCCCGGGGAGGTTTGGGGGGGGGGGGTTTGGGTGCGTGACAGATGTGCTCCGTTGTCCAAAAAGGTATTTCTTTTCCCCAAAAGGTGTTTCTTTGCCCTCCGTGCCCCCCCCCGCCCCCCTTGCCAGGGGTGGCTCACCTGGCAGGGAGCATCCCAAGCGAAGTTGGGATGTGACGGGGTGCTACCGTGCGGTGGGGGACATGGGTGGGCACCCACCCGGGGAGAGGTCCTGGGGTACCCCCTCGGGTCTCCAGCCCCCCTCTAAGTTACCAGGGTGTGGATCTGGCCACCCCCTTTTCTCCTTTAGTCCCTACTTGTTTTACAGGTAACGCTTCATTTTTATACGCCGCTCTCAAAATAATGGCATCTGCAGCGTCCCGCGGCCCCACGGCTACAGCGGGGTTGTCCGGCACCCTAAAATCCCGAGGCGGCAAAATCCCAAGAGGGATTTATTGCTGCTTGCCTGGCTGGAGGGGCACCCTGTGCCCCTCCAGCACCCGAGCTCTTCTAGCACCCTCTGAGGATGCGGTAGGGATGTCCTGCATGGCTTTTGGGGACATCCCCCCACCCCCCGGAGCAAAACCCTGCCTTAAGGATGCCAAATTTCTTGCCAGCGCTGAGCAGAGAGGGTGAAAAAGGGTGAACGTAGAGGGTATTCTTTTGTCTCGATGCTTGGCAAAGAAAGTGATCGGAAAAAGGAGTAATTTGGGAGAAAAGAGGGGAAAAAAAAATAATCTCATTGCTGTTTTATTGAAGCTCTCTCCCAAGTCCTGTATGTTCACCACCTAGAAAACTGGGCGTTGAGGAGTTGCAGTCGAAATGTGAGCCTTCCTCTGGAAAAGGTCTGTTGTAGCAATTCCTGATGTTGAAGCTGTGAAATTTCACCCCTGGCGAGATGGAAATGGGGATTCTTCAGCCAGAAAAAAAACTGGCTTTGTCAAACTTGCCATGCTTTGGGTTTTTAGGGATGGGTCTCTACAGTCACTATTATTGCTTCTAATCGTGTTGGCTTAAGGGTTATTTTGGGGCTGGAAGGGGATTACGGATAGATGATCGGAATAGTCATGACCATGCTGCATGTGAAATTAAAAAAAAATTGAATTATAGTTCTCTTTTTGCTGGCTCTTTCTCCCTGTATGAAGGAAAACGAGCGCTCACTCAGTGAGCCCATACAGGTTTTTCTCTGTTACAAAGTTATGCCGTGTTTGGAGAACGTTAAACCTGACTATGCTGTTCGGATGCTGTGTTCTCCTTGGGGTGCTCCCAGTTGCCAGGAAATTTAGGCTGTTGCTTATTAGCGAGTAAAAGTTAGACCGGTGCTTATTCTTAAAGAGCTTTTTTTGGGTTTGGATCACACAGTGATGCAGGATAAAATGCCTTCGACCTTCTTTCCTTCTTATAAATTGCTAGCTTGCACTTGGCAGGTGTGGCTGGGGAAAAGCTGAAGTAAATGGATTTCCTGCCTTGCATTTTGTCTGGCATGTGTGTGTTTACCAGTCATCAGATATTGCTACGGAAAGTGGTCCGTTAATACATTACACAGCCTTTATCCACCTGAGCAGTGATGCATCCTGAACCCTTAAAGCCTGCTATTTTAACGTATTTTCTTCCGTCAAGACTTGAAGCATCTTCACACGGATATCCCAGCAATATTTAGCTGCAGAATATTTCTCTGTGATTTAGAAGGTGCTTCTTCAGTGGCAAATAGAAGCTCTGCTTTGAGGCAGAGTTAATTTTAGAGTGGGTGTCTCTGTCAAGCTGTACTTTTTCTGTTAAATGAGCATGTTCTGCACGTTATGCTCTTCCCTGCGATGAATTCTGTACTTGAAGGCGAAGCATGACTGATATTTGTCTTGTGCGTAGACAATGAGCAGCGCAAAGAAAATGAGTTCTGGTTGGATCAGTTTATTTGGTGTCAGGTTGTAGATTCAGAAACTGCTGGCTTGGAATCAATGATAAAGGGTTTAGATTTTGCAAGGCAACAAATAGCTTTGATGAACCAGGAAGATTATAATGAGATACCGAACAAGCTGCAAGGGCCAGGGACTATTTGTTGTACTTTTATCTGTAAACTGCCGTGCATATTTGATCTCAAGTAACTGCATTAAAATTGCCTTAGTGTTTCACACTGCTCAATGCCCAAATCAGTGTATTTATGGGGTTTTTTTTTGTGGGTTTTTTTTATAATGTATGGGTTACAGTAACTCACAGTTGCAAATAGTGTGGTAGGTTGAGGTCAAAATGTCGGTAGCAGATGGCTCCTTCACCTTATTTTTTGTTTAGAGGCTCTTTGATGCTCACAGGTGGTGGAAGTTAGATCTGGGTCCCCTTTTAACAGACACACCTGCGGGGAATATTGTCCTTTAACTTGCTTTGTAAGTCTTCCCGAGGGTGAAGATAAAAGGGTATGGTTGCACCTTTGAAATACTCCCAGCATTGCTGCCGTACAGCTACGGGCTCGTGTGTGAAGGTATGGTTATCGCTACCATTAAGAGTGTTGGGGTTGGACGTGGATGGGCACTTGGGACTCCTCCTGAGAGCAGCTTTTCTACAGACATGGGGAGGAGGAAGATGCTGTCCCTGGAGGCTTGTTTGCAACCTCTTTTTTTCTTGAGAAAATGCCCATGAACAAGATGCTTTGCACCTTCTTGCTGATATTGAGATGAAGTGATGGGATCCACCTGGCAGCCACTTGGCTTTGGCCATAAAGAGGCTTCCTTAGGCTGCGGCAGCTGATAATTATCCTGCCAGGAGACCAAGAGGTGGTAGGTAGTTCACTCTTGGGTGGAAGAAGAGTAAGTGCTGTCGGCGTGAGGAGGCTGGAGGTGCTTTGGGCTTTGCTGGTGCCAACTGCAGCTGTTGTGGGGTGAGCGGTGTCTTAGCTTCTCCCTTTGTAGCAGGGTTGTTGCTCCCCAAAATAATCGTTGTGCTGAGCTGGGCATGAAGCTGAGTGGTTCCTTCTGCTCAGGAGAGGGCAGTGTCACACCAACGAGCTGCTGCCTTAACCATGTGAAAATACATATGGAGATGACACCCTTTGCCCACCCAGGGGGCCCGGAGGGTTTTGCAGGGGTGCAATATCCAGTGTGCGATATCAATGTGTGTGGGGGACCCTGGCACCTTGTTCCCTCTCCCTTCTTTCCTAAGCAAAATATTTTCCTTCCAGCTCTGCTCCTTCTCTGGCTTACCCTGAGTACGCTGCCGGTGTTTTAACAGACCTTTGTAGGAATATTCTAAGCGTGATGCTGGGAAAAGGGATTTAAAAGACTGTTTATAGCAGTTGCTTTTGCCTGCCAGCCCCTCTATAAACAGTGATTAGATACAGCTACTTTAGTGCATGTCTTGACTTTCAAAAAAACAAAAAAAGCTGCACACTGGTGTTTGGCTTTGCTGCTTTTTCCTCTTTAGCTAACCACTGTGTTCTCCCCGCTTCCTCCAAAAATACCCACAGATACTGGCAGGACAACTGCCTGAATATTTGGTTAAATATCCTGTCGTTGCTCAATAACCTGAAAAAAAGCCTTATTTTTATATGTAATTAAATATTTGTATAAGGTTTCTGCCAAGGAATGGTTTCAAGGTACAGAGCGTTCCCCTGAAGGGTATTCAAACAAGGACCTTCTTGGGTGGCAATTGGAAATTTTTCTGTGCTCGTGTCTGTCTCGATGCATCACGTGTTTTCACATACTGAATCCATTACACGTTGTGATTGAGCTCTGTCTCTTTTGCCTGCCTGGTCTTTGGGCAGGATCAGCTTTATGAAAAATGTTTCTTTTGTGAATATTTTTTTTGCACTGATTTTTGTGGGTCCAGGTATTGCTGAAGTGGGCTGGTATCTTTTTGGGGGGGATGAAGGATGGGAATGGAGATAGGAGGGAGGCAAACAGCACCTTGCTTGGGGTGGTGCACAAATCTGGGCATCAGCTCCATTGCTGGGCTCCCACATATGTGCGGAGTCCTGCTGGCAGCTAATCTCTTCCTTGGAAATAGCTTATACTGGTTTTAACGTAATTCCTTAGTCATGACAAAATTGAATCCTCGTGCTCTCTAACCACCGGGTCCTCCGTGTTGCCGGTTGCTCGGGAGCCAAGCTTTCTGTGAAGCTTTGCCTGGTGCTTGGGGTCCAGGCTGCTGGATCCTGGAGGACTTGGAGGTGATGGACTGTAAGTCTGTGCTCTTCTTGTCTGGGAATGCTCAAAAGGATCTGTTTCACTTTCAGATTTACCATGTGGCACTGTGCTAAAACAGCTTTTATATTGCACTGTTCCCCTTAAAGGAAGCTTGCTTTTAATATTTTTTTTTTTTTTAAATCCTGCCATTTCTCTTAAATCTCTGCTGTAACTTGTACAATATCTTTGTAAGTGTCTGGTCCCTGAATTTTGCTTCCCTCCCCCCCTTGGTGAGCTGAAAAGAAATGTCTCCCTCCCCCAGCCTGAGGTTAGATTCGTAGTGCAGAAATATTCTGGCTGTCCACTGTTTTTAGCTGTGCTGAGTTTCAGGCTTGCATTTGCACAAGTTTCTCGGGGAAAGCATCTTGCATTGGACTTAAATAGCACAAGGTGAAGACCAGAGTTTCCTTTAACTGGTGTTTTGGGTGTAGCATTTAAAAAGATGTAATGGACTGGCTGTACCCTTCAGTGTCCAAGCGTTTCTTCTGAGCCACTCTAATAGATTAGATCTTGGGCCACTTCCCTCATACTGATGAATCTCTTGAGTTGACAGCCACCTTAATCATCAATCGAATTGCCGGAGCCTAAACCAAGTCAGCGGTCCAGTTGCCTACTGCAGAATTGCAGCGAAATGAATGAAATATATTCAATTTTCAGACTTGAAGATGGCTACAGCCCCGTGACTAGCGGTTTGGACTTGGTACCCGAAGGTCGTGGGCTGATGCACCGAGTGCTACGCGAGGTCGTTGGGACGTAGGGCTAATCCTGGAGCAGGTCACTGAAGAGCTTGGAGAGGACTTGAGGCTCACGTCTAGGCTTGCTCTCCTGCTAAATTTCCTAGGACCTCCCCACGAGGGCAGAAACGTGGTGTTAAGGGGCAGGCTTGGCGCTTCCAAGGTGTCCCTTGTGTGTGACCCCATCCGAAACCCACGTGCTGGCTGGAGAGCTCTTTTCCGAGCAAAACCTTGGAGGATGGTGGTAAAACTGGGATATATTCAGGGCCATGCCTCAGGTCCCCAGTGCTTTTCCATCACGCTGCCAAGGGGCAAGGTGGGGCTGAGGGCTTCCCAGGTCATGCGAACTGGAGGTGCTACTGGTGCCCAAACCCTGGCTCCAAGATGGAGAGAGGGCTTAGGCTTGTTTACGGGGATTTACCACGGTGGTGAAGTCACTCAGTGATAGTTGGGTGGATTTTGTTGTATGTGTGTTTGTTTTCTGGGTTTGGTTTTGGTTTTTTTTTGGTTTTTTTTTTTTTTTTTTTGCCAAGAGGTAATTAATGCTTTCCATGGGATTAAAATATTTCCTGCATGTCTCAGCTGTTGATGTAGGAAGGAGTCATCTAACCCTCTGACCTTTCTTGGAGACAAAAAAGGCTTTTTGGAGAAGGTAAGAAGTGTATGTTCAAAACCAGTGTGTCTCTTTCTTACCCAACTACTTTCTTGTATGAAGAAGCCCCATAAAGAAGTTTCTTGAGGCTGTCAAGTAGGTGATGTTTTGTAGGCAGTCGCCTGATACAGCAGTGATTATGTTTGCAGGTATTGTGTGAATTTTGGTGTCAATCTGCCTACTAATTATTCATGAATCTTGTCGATGAGACTTCAAACTGTCAGTCAAACCTACTGCAGTTTGAAATCCAGCAAACAGGCAGTGCTTGTGTCCTGGTCTGGGTGTCCAGGCAGGAATCCAGCTGTGTGATTTGCTCCATTTCTTTCAAGCTTTTCAGGTTGCGATTTCTCCATCCGTGGCCGTAAGCTGGCTGTTTGAGCTTAGAGATCTGCACAGTAATAATGGCTGAATAGTCCTGGTAGTGTGTGGATGGTTTTGGGCGTGTTAGGAGCCCTGGAATTCGTCAAGCTAAGAGGCAAGGCGAGACCTATGGCTTCTCAAAATGTCTATTTTTAGATGTGTTCCTGTTCACATGCAAATTATGTTTATCAGGAAGGATTGCTCTGCACTTAGTACACTGAACTTGTAAGCCCTGTTTTCCAGCTTTTACACAAATATCAAAATGCCTGCAAAAAAAAAATATTACTGTCTTGCTTTTCCTTATGCTCGTGAGCTGGGTCCTATGAGCTCCCGAACCACTTGCTATGTTGCATTTGATGCTCTGTACATGTATAGTGGTGGGTGGCTCTTATTTCAGGGGTGGGTTACCCCCTGCTTGGCCTTTGGCATTAGCTTCAGAAGTTGCTGGTGTCTGACAGCCTGCAAGCTTCTCGTAGTTGTGCTTGTCTTCTCCTCTGTTTCTGCTCCTGCCTGAAACCTGGAGGCAAAATCTGTGTTAAAAACAAAGCAGCTAAACTCATATTTAGCTCGCAGTTAATCACTGAAATGCAGAGTGCTTGCAGTCCTCATTAAAAGCCTAATTTAAAGTGCAAGGTTGACAGCTCAGCTGGAGATACTTTCCCTTATCACAAGTGTTTCCTAATCTGTCTCCTTTGCATAAGGGTGGCTTTTTTTTTTTTGTTTGAATCTCCAGGCTCCTGCTCTTGGAGAGCTATATGTTAAAGGAATGCAGTGTACTTGTGGGTAAGACAGCTGTATATGTTAAAATGTTAATGTGATGGGAATAAGTGTGCTCTGGTGTCTCTTATGCTGTCAGGCAAGCCGTTGTGCCTCACAAGGTCACGCCGCCGCATAGGCGCGTGTTCCTGAAACACAAACTCTGCGGGTTCTCCTTATACAGTTTTGCTTTGCAAAGAAAAATAAAGCTGCTTGTGGGATTATAGCAAAAGAGCCGCTGTCCCTGAAAACATGGGCAGGAGCGGTGATGCTGAAGGCCAGCATCTGAGGAAATGTCCTTCCTCGCGTTTGTACCCGGGCAAGTATCAGCCCTGCAACGTGCTGTGGTTTCAGCTCCGGTCCTGAGCTTGCGTGGGGTACGAGGAGTAATGTGGGTAACAAGGAGCTCAAAACTTGCTTCGCGGTTCGTTAGACCTCTAGAGCTGGAAGGGAGTCTCTGGAGGCAAGAGGGTCTTTGTGCCTTTGGTGCAAACCATTCCCAAAAAGCTCCTTTGGGGAGGGTGGGCATCTCTCCGGCTGTCACAGGAGCTGTGGTGGAGGCAGGAACCTGTTCAGCTTCCTAGATGTTGGCAACGGGGCCAACACATCTTGGGAGCCTTTAAAAAAAAAAAAAAAGACTATTCTGCCCAGACTACCTTGCATTTGGTGACTAGGATTTAGCATCTACCTGCCTTTTTATTCTGCTTCATTTAAGGCAAAAGTCTTTAACCGAAGCAAACTGGAAGCTGTGAGCATTGTCTGAAGTGAGATGAAGGTGGCTGGTAATGCAGCTCCATTAACTCCATGTAGCCTGAAAAATTGCTCTCCGTGTTGAAGGGTGAGGGTACTGGGGAGAAGGTGAGCGGTGCAACCAGTGTGGATGTAACCAGCATGGGGAACCTGGGTGCAGTGCTTGGTACGGAGTGGCACAGACCGATATCTTTCAGCAGTGAAGATGACCATCAAAGAAGCTGTTAAATAGTCTCTTCTTAAGGCAGGGAAAGACATGGCAGGAGTTCACGTGGCCACCTGCCATGGCTCGATGGGTACTGGTGACTGACCCCACATGGACTAACAGACAGGGAATCCCAGCAAAGGGCAGAGCACCCTGCCAGCAACTGGGGGAAGTGTGTTTTTTTGTCTCTCCAGGGGAGATTAAAATAACATGGCTTCTAGCTAGGAGCCGTCGGAGCTCTTGAGGCAAGATGCCTACCTAGATGAAATCTGAACATACCTATTTGTCTCCCCCAAAAGAAAGATAGGGGTTGCATGCTGTTGATCTTGAATGCCAGTTTGATTCATTCAGTTCTGGGTTTCCAGCCTTCAAAACCTGCTCTGTCGTGCTGCTCCTGCGCTGGGTCTGTAATGCAACTCCACCTCCGCCAAAAGCTGCTGCAGACTGGAAATGCTGTTTGTTAGGGGTCACCTCCGTAGAGGTGTTGCAAACAGCTTGCCTGCTGCAGTCCCACCTGCCAGGCTGGGAAAACTTTGGTATACGCTGATCTCAAACCATGCTTGGCTGAATACTGACATACTGGGAAGCCTTAATGATGCTGGTGACCTGCCCCAGTGTCACCTGGAGCGAGGTGATAAATACCTTTGCTGGTGTCTGGGCCCTTCTGGTCAGGTGTGAGAGGTGTGGGGAGGAGAGAAGTTGGCTGGTTAATAGCAAGGCTGGATTTGAGCCCATGACCCGAAGGCAAAGGTTCATGCTGGGCTGAAAACCCCTTGTGGTTTTATCTTCTTGATGTGCTAAATGCCACTCTATTACAGTGGGAATGTGATTAGTTAGCAGGAATGAAGCCTGTGAGTTTATTGTGAAGCTGTAACCTGATGTCTAGACTTTGAGTTGTCCTGCAGTGAACAGTTATAGATCCACTTCTAAGAGCAGAATAAGATTAAACTAGGGGGGTCCTTTATACTTCTAGAAGTGTCAGCTTATAATGTTAAAACCCTTCTGTCGTGAGAGTCCTTAAATGCAAACTTCTGGGGTAATAGTCTGGTTGTACCGAGTGCTGTATTGGACCCATGAGGCAATGGCTTTTGCTCTCTTGGCTTTTTCCCCCCAGCTCAGGGAAAATATTGGCTTTTTCCCTATTTCCCTGAACTTTGTAGCTCAGCTGCATGTTCCCTGGAGGGGACGCGTCTGCGCCACAGGCTTAAGGTCTGGAGGCTGCTCTGCTCCTCTCCTTGGGCAATTTGGGGACTGGACGTAGGGCTGTCCTTGCTGGGGGCCGTGGAGCTTTTGAGGGTACGTGGGGTGAGGAGCCGGGAGCCCCCAAGGCCACGAGCATGGGCAGAGGGAGTCAAAAGACAATGTGTCCACTTGTATTTCTGCACCTTCCCATCCCAGGCATTACGTGCTTCTCTCTATCTCTGCTGATATTTGCAGTAGTGATAAGAAAGGCTCTGTAACAAGTGTGCTCTGCGGCAGATAAAACTTACTGTGCGCAAGAGCTGTTCCAGCCGAGAGCTTATCAGCACTATTAAAACTTTAACGATCAGCAAGGCTTGAGAGATGTCGGTGTTCCGGGTCCTTTAGCAGTACGGAAAAATCCACTGAGGAATCACACTGGAAGTGCTGCTGCTCTGTAAGTCCCTCTCAGATGTGCCTTTTTTTTTTTAGAAAGAAGGGGACAATTTGGGGATTGTAAACTGGTCAAGCATGGGTCTTAAATGCAGCCGGCTGGTTACTGTGCTGTATGTTTGTGCATGTAATGAGCTGGCTGATGCTTAATGGAGGTGGTAGCTGGTCTCGATGTGGACTGAATTAATTCGAGGATTCCACCTTCTTGCATCTCACCAGGCTGCTCTTTCCTTGGAGAAAGAGCTCCTGGAGCTTTTGTGCAACTCTTGAACACTAGTGCAGGGAGGACAGTTCTCCCAGCTTGGCTTGATGCTCTTTCAGGGCACTGACCTCTGCGAGGATGGTGAAAACACGGGCTGAAGCTGGTAAAGGGTACAGTGGTGTAGATTTGGAAGTGCATAATTCGCAGCAGCTCCCATGTTTTGCCTGAATGCACCGAGATGAGTGGGGAGGCTGGTGCAGGCTGAGTGTGGGCATGTCTTGTCCTCAGATTTGAGCAGCTGACTCCATGCTTATGCAGACATCTCCATCCTCTTGGGATCTGCAACTCAGAGCCTCCTCCAGAGGATAGGTGCCCACGGCTTCTCTCTAAAAATGTAAATAGGTTTTATTTTCTTGTGCTAAACTCCCCAAGAGAGATGTGGTGATCAGAACAACTGTTCAGAAATTTTTTCCTTTTGGCATAAGGAAATGACAGTGTTAGTCTCCAGCCTCTGTAAAAGCTCCTTCCCCAGGAGGGATGGAGCCCGGAGGTTGAAACCAGACAGCCAAGAACAAGTCAAGGACCTGGAAAAGGAACCTGTTTCTTTGGCTGCTCCTACTGGGAAGTGGAGCCAGGGTGGGAAGGCGCTTTCCTTGTTTGCTTCCTTGTTTTTAGTCATGATTCCTGCCAGCAATGCCACAAATGTGCAGAAGCTCACGGGAAAGGAGAGTCGAGCCTGAGGTTCGTCTGCTGTTGGTCATGGCAGGAAGGTCGCTCTAGGTTGCCATCCTCTCGCACGAGTGTCCCCTCTGGTGTGAACACAGGACAAATCGTTCCCTGTTCTTGCCATGTGTATTAGGCTGTCCCAGACCCTGGTCTTGAAGGCTTGATTTTTATCCCAGTTTTAGGATAACTTTATTTCCTTTTCTGTTGTACTGATGTGCTGGGAGGGGTTCTCTAGAAGGACGTGAAGAAGGCTGGTTGGAACCACCTGGTGGCATGGCAGGAGATGGAGGAGGGAAGGAGCTGGGACTTGGCAAAGAGGGATGCTTGCTGTAGTGTGATAACAGAAATATGCCTGCTGTCCGCAAAGCCAGGCTCTTTAGGGTTTAGGTTGGCTGAGCCAGGGCTAGTCTGAGGAACATCAGCCCTGGCTGTGCTGCAGATAGGCAGCTTTTGACAAAAGTGGGAGAAAACACTCGTTGCTGTTACATGCTGCTGCACACAAGGTCAGCGTGACTGTCTGGTTCCCAAATTGGGCAGTTGGGTTCGCTTTTTCAGCAAACGTTCGCTGCTGCTCAGCCGTGTAATCAGCTAATGGGATTTAACACAGCATCCAATGTTTCTAACTTGGCTTTGTGATAACAACCTAATCTAAAAAAGCCAGAGTTAAAGTAAGTGGAAATGTGAGTTCCTGGGGCTATCCAATTCCAGTACCTCGCATAGCAAAGCCATCTGATTTCTACCAGAATTGATACACTAATAATTATGTCTGAATTTACTCAAAATGTTGTAAAGCTGGGGAGAAAGAGCATGTATTGGTACTGATTATAGCTCAAACACCTTGTGCTTAAGGCAGTGTCTCCTGTGAAATTTCTCTTGTTTAAATACCACAGTCAGAAAACACAAACCAGCCTTTTGCATTGAGGGAAGGTTGTTGCGGTGATTTCAAATCCTCTTTTTGCCCGGAGAGCTGCTAGCTGGATCCATGACCCATTTTGTACTTTTTCCAGAAGGTTTTCTGCTTCAAGTTGGAAGTGAAATACAACCGTGGTGGAGCCTGGGGTTAGATCTGGGAGGAAGAAAAAATAAGTAAGTGGTGGTAGGAGGAGGCGGCAAGCACAGCTTAAATCGTGTTATGAGTGTACCATCTCCTCTTTATCCTTTCAGCCTCTGGCATCAGATCTGGACCTCAGCCCAATTTATTTGCTCACATGGGTTTTGCTTGGTCAAGAAGCTGGACTTCACATCCTCCTTGTACGTGTCTCAGCTTGGCCACTGTTGTCTTCAACTGGCTGCTTTTACCTGGCCGCCCTAAAACTTATTGCTGTGTTTCAGCATTGCCTGACGCTGATGAGGTGTTCTGCCCCCAAACTGACCATTTTTGGTGACGGATCCCATATGTTTGATTCCAAAAGGCTGGCTTTTTTTGGAAGGAAAGGTATGAGATAAATACTGCCTGAACCACTTGTGGCTGTCAGCTCTGCTAAGCCAGCTCTTGGGCAGGGGTGTGAGTAAAACTGTTATGTCTCATGCACCATCAGGTTTAATGCTTGCTAAATGGCAGAGCTGTCGAGAAAGACCATTGGGCTGAGGCAGTGTAGCTGGTATTAAAAAAATGAATATAGCTGCAAGTGGCTGAGCTTTGAAATAAATTATGCTGTGCCTGTTTGGTGAGTGGATATATAGGGACTGCTGAGATGTCTGGATATCCCCCAGGGATTATTGCCAGGTGGGAGATTTGGGAATTTGGGAAGGCAGCAGCTACCTGCCTGTGGGGAAAGTCTTGTGTTCCAGTAGTAATAAATCCTCTCCTTGCCATGAAACATGAGGGCTGTATTTAAAAAATTTTTCTTGTTCTAGAGTTGAAACCAGCTACAGGGTTTGATTATTTTTTTTTTAATGTTGTAAATGATGGACAAAGTAGGGTTTGCCACTTCTGCTTTCATGGAAGAAAATATGTAAAATGCTGAAAGATCTTGGTGTTGTGGTGGCATTGGCTTAGCGAAGACCTGTATGCCATGGCCATCCCAGAGCTCTCGGGTGCTTGAGGTCTACTCAGGCTGATGTGTTTTCCTCCCAGAGTGCTTCAGTTGTGTCCTGTCACACTTCAGCTCAGGCAGAAAGTGCCTATGTCTAAGAAACTTTTTTTTTGTGTTTTTTTTTTTTGTTTGTTTGTTTTCTTTTTTTGTTTTTCTTCCTGGAAGTTGCTTTGCAGAGCAAGAGTTTGACTGGAAGGATGAGCAGGACTTGCCTGTATGCACCACCCCACAAAAATGGCTTGGCCTGGGTTTCCCTTATTCCCCTCCTGAAAGCTAGACCTTTCTCCTATGCAGCTCAAGTCGTGCTGGGTTTTAGGGCAAGTGTTTGCTTTGAGCCTCGTGGGATCATAGGAAACAGACCTTTAACCCTTGGGTGTAGGTGGTTGGTGTCCTATGTCGGCCTGTGTCCCTGTTGGATGCTCCCTTTGATGTGGTCCCCTCTGCTTGCATGGTCCTCACAGAGCAAATGGCAGCAGGGGGTGACTGGTTGTCCCTGGGCCCTTGGGGACCAGTGGGTCTCTTCCACGCCTAACCAAGAGAGCTCGAGTGGATGCGTGGCGTGTCATCAGTTGGCAGTGAAGGGGAAAGCAGAAATGTTGGTTGGTCTGCCCACAGCTGGCTGCATCTGCGACCGCTTCAGGGAGACTCTCTGGTGGGTCTGAGGTCTCTCTTCTACCTGGGAGCCTGTCCCACAGTGGTTCACCTCAGCGATGCTGTGGGCAGCCTGAAGTCCCAAGCAGAAATCTTTCTCTTCCTTTGGCCATGCAAGAGATGTTTGCTTGCAGCAACTGGTGAACTCTGGGTCCTTCCTCAAGATGAAGGCATCTGAAAATTACCATCTCAAGAGAAGAGGGCTTAGTTCTTGCTTGTGCCATCTACTTCCTGTTTCACCCTGGGAACAATGAAGGACCGAGCTTTTTATCCTGCTTTTTAATTTAAGAAACACTTGAGCTGTTGGTTATTTGTTCTCAGATGCTGTGAGGTAACCATGAAGTCTTGGGTTGATGCTCTGGTGATGACTCTGAAGGAAGGATGTCTGAGGTATTGGGTGATGATTGGGGCTCATCCGTCTGCTTTGTGCAGACGTCAGTGGTTTTGGTCAAGGAGATAAGTGTCTTTCCTAGTTCTGTGACTGCAAAGTAAAGGATGTGGCACTGCCTCTGTGGGGCCGGATGAGGATGTGAATTGGTTAATTGTTCTTCTGACACAACTGCTCTGCAGACATGTCTGATGGTGTAAAAAATGAATGGTTTTATGTGAGGAGTCAGGTGTCTGCTTTCCAGTACACTTGCAACCAGGTCTGGATGTGCCCTGGGATGGGAGAGGCACCAGGAGGACCTGGTGTGAGCCACCTCTTTCTCTGAGGTTTGTTTTTTGGGGGTCAAGTTGCGTGTCCTCAGTTGAAGACTGGTGTTAGTAGCCCGTATAAACCTTTTGCAGGATTGGTGTTATCATAGGAATATTTGTGCACTGCTCTCCTACGATCACCCAGTGAAGCAATGCAAACAAGCTGTTGAGCAGTTATATGTCAAGGAAAGAGGCTTGTTCCTGGAAAGTGCCTCTCCTTAGGTGGGCTGCTCAGCCTGTTCCTGCTGTGACACTGTTAGCTTGAGCTAGTAGAATCGGAGAATAGAATCATTTAGGTTGGAAAAGACCTTTAAGATCGAGTCCAACTGTAAACCTAACACTGCCAAGGCCAGCATTAAACCATGGCCCGAAGTCCCATGTCTACACGTCTTTTCAATACCTCCAGGGATGGTGACTCAACCACTTCCCTGGGCAGCCTGTTCCAAAGCCTGACAACCCTTTTGGTGAAGAATTATTTTCCTAATGCCCAGCCTAAACCTCCCCTGGTGCAACCTGAGGCTGTTTCCTCTCGTCCTATCACTTGTTCCTTGGGAGAAGAGACTGACCCCCACCTCACTACAACCTCCTCTCAGGTAGTTGTAGAGAGCGATAAGGTCTCCCCTCAGCCTCCTTCTCTCCA
>JANXJC010000026.1:24751788-24836573 GCA_027564655.1 Leptodon cayanensis | reverse complement strand
CAGAGAGGTGGTCGATGCCCCATCCCTGGGAACATTCCAGGTCAGGTTGGACGGGGCTCTGAGCAACCTGGTCTAGTGGAAGGTGTCCCTGCTCATGGCAGGGGACCTGAAAGGTCCCTTCCAACCCAAACCATTCTATAAGATTGGTTTTGTTCTCCAAGAACATTTCCAAAGAAAAGCTGTCATAAATCAGGCCTCCAGAGAGCAGCATGAGCAAGATGCTCGTCTGTTCACTAAGCCTTCCCCATGGGGTGCATGGATTGACTTGGACCTGAGCAGTTCATGGTGTGCCATATGCAGAAATAATAAACCCTTGGATATTACAGGCTTAGGATGTAAGTAATCACCTGATTATGCAGTTACTTTGCTATGACCTACTTCTTTTTCAAAATATCCCCTAGACTCCATGACACAGCAGATAAGAACTTCCAGGTCCTTTCAGCATTTATCAGAAGAGCTTCCTGCAGGGAGCTGTTGATGATTTATGCCAGGGAGGAAGAGGAAAAGTGGCTGGTGCGAATGTTTCATGATAGGGTTTGGATTGCTTAGCTCATGGAGTGAGCTAGAAAAGGCAGCAGCAAACTGATGGGTTTTGCCCTCTCCTATTAGGGGGAAATCACATGGTCTAATTAAGCAATAGCAGTTCTTGATAATATGTTTTAAGGGATTATATCATGCTTCAGCAGAATGGGGCACACAGCCAGAATACATTCATCCAGTTGATAAGGCCAACACCCACTGTAAACACAGTTATTAACAGTCTGAGCCTGTGCGAGATGCTCTAATGGAAAGCTGTAACTTGAGAATAAGCAAGAAGCTCGGAGAAGCCCATGGTGGGTATTTAAAACCTTGTTCCCTTGGGCAGTGGTAAACTACCTTCTTGTATAGGGTACATAATTAATTTTATGGAGAGAAGTGAACCTAAATAATTTCAGCTGCAACTTATATGTGATGGGATGAAATAGTTGGGTTTCAAAGACTGTCCTGGTGTCCAGGGTCTGTCCTTGGGCATTGGGATGGTGTTGATCTGTCCTTTTGTGTATAGATTTTGGAGCTGGATGCCTTGACCTTGTGCAGTTCATGGCTTGCTTTCTGTTCTCATTCATCAATTTGCGGAGCAGCAATAAAACTCTGCAGATATAAGATCCGTTCTACCAAGTTGGTGCATAAACACTTTTTCTAGCAAATGAGAGCCTTGGGGTTGGAATTTAGGAGGAAGAAGAAACTGAAAAGTGAGAGCACATCTGCACTTCCCTCCTAAAAATTACTAGTGTAGAGGAGGAGAGGGTGTTGTCTCCCTGGAGTACAAAGCTGATGAATGTCTGAAAACTTTCCACTTGGTGGAGCTGGAGGTGAAGTTACCTGGTGGGGTGGGTGACTATTCCACTCCCCAGAGCAGGGAAGGTGTATGTAGGTGATTTAGTCCACCTCTGCTGCAGAACCTTATCTTCATGGGACTGGTTACTGCCGTAGTTATGGTTTTGGATAGGAGCTTCTCTTGGAAAGTTCAGATTTATACGTTCAGTTGAACTGGGGGCTTTCTGTGGTGGAGGCTTGCATAGCTGGATGCTCTGCAGGAGTGTGGTCCTCTCATGCAGTAACATGGAGGATGAGGCTGATTTTTCTGGAAATTATGTTAGTATCTGGCTTGGATCCTACAGTAGATTTCAATTCTAAGTCACATGGTGAGAACTGTGATAGAGCTGTAACAATCGGCCAAATGTGAGGATTTAACACCACCTTCTGCTTCCAGTACAGGCCAGAGGGTAAGTTTGGGATCCAGCTGTCACTGGAAGGCTCCAACTTTGCCCAGGAATGTGAAATTCAAGTTTTCTGGCTTCAGTGGCATTACTAATGGTTTGGTTGAATGGTTTCTAGATCCCTTTGATTTCCTGGTTGCTCTTGCAGAGCCAATGCAGTTAATGAAAAATGGGGAGGAGGGGAATGACCTTTCCATTGTTAATGCAAGAATCCTCCAAAAACAAATGTGGCAGAGTGGTGGTCGAGTACCTACATTAAGTCTGTATTTGTGGAGTCATCAGTTCTAAAATTTCTAAAGGAATTTTTGCAGGGGTTAACTTAAAATGATTCTCTTTACCTTCCTTCCTCCACACATAACAAGGGGGGACCAGAAATGCCAAGGCATTGGGCAGTCCAGGTAAGGTGGAACCTGACCTAAACATGTTTAATTTCTTTAGAGAAGCAAATTGAAAGGTTACAGGGGTGTGAATATGTTGCCTGGCCTTAATGTGACTTTCTGTATGAGTGGACAAGACACCAGAGTAGTCCAGGCTGCAGAGATGAGTATTGACCCTTGTATGAACTGCGGTGCATTTCCCACCTCTGACCATGGTTTTCTCGTGCCCCAGGTTGCAGCCAAGCTCAGTACCAAGCACCCTGGATTTTGGAGATGGTGAGGAGATTTTGCTTGCAGGAGATGTTGGTGGATGGATGTTACATGGGCCAGGCTGTGGGGAGGCGAGAGCACCTCTAAGTCCTTCTGGGTCCACGGGAATGGAAATTACCTTCCAGCAGATGTTTTGCCCACAAAAATATTGGGCTAAATCTGTACTGCGGAAGTACTACAGAGCAAATCTAACACTTGCTGTGGCCAAGGTGGCTGTTTTTTCCCTTTTTTGGGGGATGTGTGTGTGGTGCTTGCCTAACTGGCTGTGGGTACAATGAGGTGCCGGATGACTGCCTTCCTACATGTGCTGGAATGGAGGCTGTTTGGTGTCTTGAAGAATTGAAACCAATGTAAATTATCACTCTGGCTTCTTCTGTGAGCTGTTAGTTGGGCATTCATTGTTGTTCCTTTTTATTTTATTTAAAAAAAAAAATCCTTTCTGTGCCCTTCTCAAAGCATGTGGAGATTAGGAATTGCAAGCAATCCTCTGAAATGATTATTGACTGAGAATTGTTTGGAAATGATGCTGTTTGCTGACTTGACGGATAAGACCCTGAAACAGTGCGGTCTAAGCTGTACCTAAGCATCTGTCCTTGTCACATCACAGTCACTGCGAAGCTTACCTGCATCTGCAGTGGTCGAAATCCAGATGTATTTTTAGACAATGTTTAAAGAGACATTGTCAAAAGCGTTTAATGCTGTCTCATGGGGATAGGAGTGGTTGCGCAGAGGACTTTTCTCTTGTACTGAGAGCTCATTTGGGCATTGTGGGAAGCACAGATGGGATGCTGATGCAGTGGGAATGGGGACTGTGGTGGCTGCAGCAACTGAAATGCTACCTCTGATGCTGCTGAGCAAAACTGTTAGCTCGGGTTGTGTGTATTGGGAGGACTGAATTTACCTAGGTTGTTCTCTCTGATTTGTTACTGCTGCTTTTAATTTTAAAAAGAAAATTAATAGCTCCTAAAAAATCACAAAGTAAGGAGATATGCAGGAAATGGTGAGTCTGCCCCAAAATAGCATGATGCAGAGTTCTCTCTTTAGTGGGGGTCCAAACACTAAAATGTTGACCTGGTGCTGGCCAGGCTGGAGGTTCTGGGGCTCAGGTCTCCTCTTGGTTGATGTATTCTGCAAGGTGGGCTGAGATTTCCCCCTCCCTTCCTACTGGGAGGTGATAATGTGTTCTCCAGGGCATCCCTCGCTGGAGGAGAAGGGCAGAAGTTTGAGGAGAAGTCCTGTAGAGACCAACTTGGGGTCCTCTTCCAAGCACTGCACATACAGCTTTTGTGTGAGGAATACCATTGCTGGCTCATCTAGAAATGTCAAATAAATCTCCAGGACAAGCTCCCGTGTAATCTGCAGCAGCCCTTAGATTGCCGGAGCCTGTTTTGAATCAGAAATGCTCCACGGATACAGCTGTAGTAGTGTTGTTTTTCTGAAGTGCTGATCCGCTTCCTTCCTTTCCAATTCCTCAAAAGAAAACAAGTCAGTTGATTTAGGCGCCAGAATACGCTGCTGACTCTGCACAAGTTGTTTGCTCTTCCCTTGTGTCCTTTTTTCTTAGCTGAATCACCCTGAAGTTTGGGCCCTAGGGAAAGTACTTCTGGAAAGTCTTCAATGCAAAGCTGATCCAGAGGCGTAGAGAAGAGCAGAGGAACAGAGCTGATGCTTAAAGATACGCTGTCATCAGATATACATTTCCAGCCTTCGCGCTTGTTGCTTGGAGACGTCTTGCATTAGCTGTGTAAAACTTATATCCCTGTTTAAATACGACTGTTTTTTTACAAGAGGTCTTAGTGGAATTTGCTCTTAAAAGCATATCCCCCTTGAAAGTCTATAAATTTGGTCTCCCCAGTGTCCTATCGTAGCATCGTTTAGGTTGGAAAAGACCCTTAAGATGATGGAGATCTATGCCAAGGAGCTTTGCAGGCGAGCTGTGTGGTGACCATCACTTCTGATGTTGGACCTGCCACTCTTGGAACCACACTGTGAAGAGGCCAGGAGACTTTTTGCCTCCCGGGGTGAGTTTTGGGCTCCTGTACGCTGCCACGTCTCTGCGGTTTGGTCCCCAGCCAGACCATGTGCAAAGGCACCAGCCTTCGCTTGCTGCTGCAGAAAGCCACGGAGGACCTTTATGTCATGTTCCTTGAGATAGAGGCTGTGACTGACATGGATGGGGCCAGGTCTGTGCTGCTGCTGTGAGGGTGGCTTCAGCTCCAGTTCAGCCTGACCTCGGTCATCTGAATCGCCCCATTTAATCCCTAGACTTACTGGTGTCAACAGAGAGCGTCTGAGCAGAGATTAGTGGTGGATGAATGAGGCTGCCTGCAAAAGCGTGGAGAGAAAATTGCAGTATCTAGAGCTAAAAATTACCTCCAAATTCTTGTTGGGTGGTTTTCTTTTTTTTTTCTTTTTTTTTTTTCCTTTAAGCTTTGTGTTCTGAACCAGTTACTGGAGAGCTGCCACAAGGGCTGTAGTGCAAAGGAATACCTAATGCAAGGACTCCTTCATCCCCAAGTGAAACCATTCCAGTTCTCTGCTGGCCTCCTGCAGCATGCTGGCACAAGTGGGGTCCCTTTGAGGTGACAGCTGTGGGGTGGCCTGGCTGCTCTGGCTGATCTGCACTAATGCACTGTTTGTAGAGTGGAACCTGTTTTGCTAATAATAGGCAACTTTGTGGGAGATAAGCACCAGACTGACCTTATCTGTGCCCATCATGTTTGGCCTGAGGGGAGCTTATTAGCTTGTGTTTCCTACTGTGGCATGTGGCAGAGGGGAAATAAGGAGGGAAAATACAGTTTTAAACTATCAGAGGAGCCTTTGGAAGGGAAGGGTTGCTTCAAGAAACCCACAGGTGTGCGTAGCATAGCTGGAAGCACCACTGAAATGTCGTGGTGGCTTGTGCTGGCACAAGTCTTGTCCCCTTGGGACTTTCCCAGCCCTTTGGGATGGGTGACAGCAATGTGGCATGTGCCTTGCTCCAGCCCGGATTCTCTGCATCTCCTTGGGACCTCAGGGAAGAAACAAATCTCTGCTTTGGGGCTGTGTTGGCCAAAATGGGGGATAAGCAAACCACTTGCCTATTGGGTTGCTCTGCATCAGGGACCGCACTGTAGGGTGCGGGAGTCCCGTTCATTTTAAGGAGGAATGAGCTGCTGGTCCTGTGTATTTTTCTGCATCAGGCCCTGTGAGGTGAGTATGTGTAACCACACACTAAACCCTGGTGCTTGTAAGCGCTGTGCATAGGCAGTTCTTTGGCCCCTTTATGGGGAAGAGCTGATGCTCAGCATCCAACGCCGTGTATTTAAAAGCAAATACCCAAACCAGAGGCTGGTGTTGAATTCTCATTAATGCCAGCGCTCTACACCTAAGGTCATCTGCTTTCCTAAATGCTTACAGTTTAAAAAGCGTTCTGGGAATCCTGACTCTGCTTCATGTGCTCTTTCAGTGTCTGTGCCTTCTGGATATGAATTTAGCATGAAATGGTGCTTTTCAGGTGTTTTAAAAGCTGCCTACAGAAATACTGGGAGGAAAGCTGATGTGAGGGCAAACTTTCTGGGAGATGGGAGAGTGTTTTTCTGCCTTTCCTTTGGTGGAAAGGCTCAGAGTGTGTTTGTAAAGCTGTGCGTTGGTTTTATTAACTAGCAGAGTCGGACGTCTCCTGGGCTGGTAGGATCTACTCTTCTCTCCCAGGTGTTTGGATAAAAAAATGTTTGGGAAGATTACAGCAAGGAAAGGTGCTAATGAATATTCATCAGGATAACTGCTTTATTCCTTGGTGTACTTGCATTTCTGTTATCTTGTTATGCCTCTGTTTATTCCTGGAGCAGCAGAAGGTCACGGTGACATGTATTAAGATGCCAGCGTTGTCTGTCTTGGTCACGGAGTGGCAGTCCTTGTGGGCTGTTGACTAGGGAGTCCTTTCTTGCTAAATATCGCTGTGACAGCAGTGGTGTCTTTGTGGCAGAGGAAATTCTGAAAGCTTTTAAGGGTCTTGAAATACAGAGTGCCAAGTAAAGGTGGTGTCATGCTTGATGTCATCTGCTGCCCCAAACTGGGAGGATGGTGGGAAGGGGCTGCATGGCTGACTGGTTCCCCAGAGCACTGGCTGAGCTGTAATGTCTGATGTCAAGTTATGGGTCAGGCGAGGGCACTGTTTACATCCTGTAATTAACATCTGTGCAGTTAATCACCGGGGTGGGCAGACCCGGAGACGCTGGATTGGAGTCACGCTCTCCATTGCGGTTGGATCCCTGTCCCAGGGATGACAGGAGGCTAACAACAAAGATGCGTCAACTTGGACTGTCTGTGCTAATTCATCCTCCTCCTCCTTCCAGCATACGTTTGCAGTGTATAGATCAACATCTTTATAAATCGGTGCTTTCACTTTGATTTCTTCCTCCTTTTTGGCCTCTTGGAAAACAAGGTTTGTGCAACTGTGCAGTTTTTCTTTTTAACACGTGAACCTGCGGGGCAGATTAAAGAAAATTTAGCAAAGGCAGAGCCTCGAACACGGCATTTCTGTGCAAGCCGGTGCTTGATGGGACATCAGAGCTGCTCACAGGAAGCCAAGCCAAGACCTTGGTAGGTTGCACAACCATTTCTTTGACTCTTGGAGACCTGAGTATCTTAATTACTGTTCGGTGCAACTGAAAATCTACTATTTGGCAGATAACTGTTATGAAGTATGTTAATAGCTTGCTGGAGTGATTAAACTTGCAAAGTAGGAAATGTTTGATGTATTGATTCCCCTCCACCCCCCCATCTCTCATTTGGTGAATGCCATTCTTAAGGCTGTAAAAAAAAGATCGTTGGCCCTCCCTGGTTTAATGCAGACTTCAGAGGACGCAATTACTGTCTCTCACAGAAGGATGGAGAAAGGGAAATGGGGATGATGACTTGAGATCTCCTCTTCCATCGTGTCCACTGCAGAACATGTACCTGAGATGTCCCTGGTCTTCCTCAATCCCATGTGAATCCCAGCCACTATGAAATGCAACCAGCTACTCTCTGAGTACTGTCTGAGCAGCTGGTCTGTCTCTTGCTGCAAAAATTACTTTGCTGCTATGAAGGTTTAAACCCTACTTTGTGTGACTTGCTTTCTCCTTTTTATTGATTAGTATTAACTCACGGTGGAGGTGAAGAGAAATCCATATGCTTTCTTTCATCTAGCTCCAACCTGTGTATAAAGACTTTAATTGTGAATCTAAAAAGGCTAGAGGTGGTGAGGAACAAAATATGATTTTCCTAGCAGATATAGAAGTGACCTTCTTGTTAAAACCTGAGGCAGTTAAGACTCCTAAAACAGCTAGGTCTGTAAGCGTAGAGACACAGTTAATTAACATTTATCCAAATACGCTAGGGAGCTAGTTTACATCCTTATCTTCCTAAAAAGGAGGTGTTCGTGTGCCTTCGTCTCCCAAAGTGCCCAGGAAGAAGCAAGTTCTGGTCCAGAAGCTGCGTGGTAGGATGGTGTTGAAGCCACTCATGCTTGAGGAGTGAGCTCCAGGGAAAGGGGGGATGTGACTCTCACCACTGAAGATGGTACAGGACACCTCTGGAACAGGTTGTTGGTAGCTTGTGGTGTGTGTTTTTGGGATAATGTCCCAAAGGTAGCCTGTGTGTATTAGTGCATGAGCCCATATATATTCAGTGCATCAATAAAAGTTCTCTGGAGAAGGCCAGGAGAGGATCCCAGCTCATCTGTGGAGAATTGGGAGAAGAGGAAGGATGGCTGAAAAGCCTTATTGCCCAGCTAACTGGTTACGTTACCAGTATGGGATTGCTGGAAGAAAGCCTGGGGTGATATGGAAGAAGGGACAAGCGTCCAGCCTTTTGGGGCAGATTGCGATGGGCTTATAGCTCTGATTTCTACCTACCCCTCCCTCTTTGAATCTGATGGGTGGCTGTGGGGATTTTCTGAAATCCCCAGTCTGGAGTTCACAGCAGCCTGAGAATTTCTGCCTTCAGTAAAAGCTTTGCCTTCAGTTATGGAGAAAAAGCTTGAGGACACGAATAGAGCAGAGTGACCCAAGCTACTGGCAGTGCTTTATTCGTCAGGCAGCACAGCTTGTATGTTGATTTCCTGCACAAAAATTGCTGTGCCTTTCCTAGGGGAACAGTTGCCATGTCCTCAAAGGGTGAAGAATAGAGAGCAGGATCAGCATGAACTCAAGTTCGTTTGCCTCCCTGGTTGTTTTGAGCAGATGTGCTGGTGTGTTCCTGCAGTAGCTATTACTGTTAGAAATGTACCTCAATAACTTAAAGGGTTGTTTTTCTTCTACCACTCTGCAGCAAATAAAACTAAACTGATTGTCCCTGTCTGCTGGGCTCTCTGCAAACCCATAGGGAAAGGCCATTCCTCCTCTCAGAGAGCATAGAACCTATGAGTGACCTGATGAAGGCTGGGAGTGGGTGCACAGGTGGGTCCAGGAGCTGATGTGAAGCTGTGCTGAGAGCTGATAAAGGCAGAAAGTGGTGCAGGAAGAAATCCTGCCTAGTTTTCATGCTGCCAAGCATGTGTTTCACAAACACAGTGCAGTGTCAGAGGCAAGAATTGGGTTCCTCGATCAGTTCCAGCTGATATGAAATCATGAATGTCTCTACTTCTCTCAGTGGATGTCCCACCATTTCCTTGGAAGTGGAGGCAGCAGTACATATTTATTTCTTTTAAATGTCTGCTTTGTTACTGGCCACACCAAGGCTCAGGCCATCTGCTTCATTTGTCAAGTTACAGTGCTCTCCTATCCCCCATGTGGTGTCTGCCATGTCCAAAACACTTAACTGCTTGGGTAACACTCTCCCCCCTCCCCTTTTTTATGCACAAGTTGAGTATTTTCAATTCCTGCAAACCAAAGAATATCAATGTAGAGTTAAATGTCTTTATTGGCCAACACCTGGTGGGGACAGAGCTCCATGGGAGCACCATGCTGAACATCTCTGAAATAGAGGTGTTCATGTGGTGCTTGATTCCTTTCATGGGGATCTACCTAGACCCTGATTAGAGCATCTCATCAGCAGCTGCAATGCATTGACTTGCTCAGAGCTGGCTTGAAACCTTGGTGCACCAGCACAGGTATGTGTGAAAGCAGAGGCAGCAGTGTCCTGCCAGCAACCTTGAAGGACCTGCTAAACCCTTGTATCCTTGTGAAGAGCAGTCAGCAGCTGCCAGCAGATCTGATGGGAATTGGCTGGTTAAGTTATATGGCCAAATGGGTTTGGCAGGCTGCTGGCAGGGCAGCAAGGCTGCTGAGGACAAATATTTTTTGAGTGGTAAAGTATTCCTAAGGTCCCTGTGCTATTCCAGTAGTAGTGGTTCAGATGAGGGCAGACCTTGAGAGCACTTCTTAAACACCTGCTTGCTGTCTAAACCCAAAGCAACAGGGGCATAGTGTGCTTGGTGACCCTCCATCCTGGAGCTGAGAGCTCTCTTTCTCTTGGTTTGAGTAGAAATGCTGTTGATGGGCAAGGCAAGCAGCTCACCTGGGACATGGGAGGAAGACAACGCAGGTTTGAAAGTCTCTTGCACATCCCAGCTACCTGTCTAAACCCTTGGGCTGTTTACAGACTGGTTTTGGTGGGAAAGATTAAGTGTTTTATTAAACATACCATCTCTTTCTTCTGTAGGGTGGGAGGGAGATTTTTGTAAGCTGCACCCCGTGAAGCTGGAGAAAGTTGTTCTTCTTGGTGTGCTTAACTGAAACACAGCCAAGTTTCCCTGCCCGCTCTGACTGCAGCCCTACAGAAAAGGCATGGGCAAGTGAATTATCCAGGTGGTGTTTGAATCTTCCTGTCCCTGGGAAGAGGCCAGAGAGAAATGAGGGATCATCTGGCAGGTTGGGCTTTAGGGGTCTTCATAGGTGGTGATGAGCAGGTTACCACATCCTGTGTCTGCTGGAGGGTTCCTTGGATGCTTGGGAGGCTGGAAGAACCCCAAATATCATGTATATGATTCTCGTTTATTTAAACATCAAAATTATGCCAGAGATGCTTCCAGAGCCCAGGGTAGTGGCATCTATTAATGAGGGATGAGAACTCAAAGGACTTGTGGTGATTCACCTGCTGTCCTTTAGGATGAAACCAATCTTTCCTTAATCAATGCTGGTGAACAGACTGTTCAAATTGGAGCTATCTGATTCCTCGCAAATTGGTTTTTTCCTCTGTTTTCTTGCAACACAGTCCCTGAACAGTCTTTAAATTTGAACTACATCTTTCTGCTCAACACTCCTGTGATACTGATAATCCTTCTCTACTTTACATCCCTTCACCCCCAAATATTTATGTGCATATAAACAGAGAAACAACAAATTTGACTTGCCACTGCAGGGCTCTGACTGTTTCAAACATAAACCTGGCTTAGCTCTCGGTTGGCTCTTACTCTTAGCTGCATGACTGTCTTTCCACATAATAAATTACCAGCATTTATTGGTCTTTTGACATATAGGTTTCCCAAGGGAAAGGAAGGACACTGGCTGAACAAAGCCTTCTCTATAATCAGAGTTTGCAGTAGGCTTTGGACAGAAATTGCAATTGCTGGCCAGTACAACAAGGATTTTATGGCTCTATCTGTAACTGCGTTTATGCCAGCCAGGAAGTTTGGGAGATGCTGAATACTATACATTGGACTGTATTGTTAAGAGATTAACGTGTATAATGGTAGTATTTGCATGTCAAGAACTGATGAGAAACCAGTTTTAGACACTTGTTTCTCCCCCTGGGATGTGGGACTGTCAGTGCCGCTCGTGTTCCCATCGTTTGAATTTTGGCAGGTAACTTCTACCCCCTGTGGGCATGGGGTGCCTTTATGCTAGTGCTGGAAATGTGCTGAGACTTGGAGCTGTTTTGAAAACTGCTACTCTCAGTGCTTCTCTGCTTGTCCCAATTTCTTTTCAGCTGGCTGCAATAAGGCAGGAACATCAGTAACCTCCACCCAAGCATTGCTCTGGCAGCACCAGCACCAGGTGCGAGCTCATTGGCAAAAGCCAGCTGCATCGCGTGCCCTGGGTGAAGCAAGATGTGACTGTGTGAAATGAGCTGGATCTCTGGTTGATGTAAGATTGCTAGCTCTTGCTTCTTGGTTGCATTTATTCTATATCTCCTCATGCTGACGCAGCTCGGTGCTTTAGTGAAAATATTTTGCAATTAACATGTCTCAGACTCATCCAACCTAAGCTGATGGTTAACCCAATCACCTCGTGTCTGTGTGAGATCAGATGAATTTTTTTCATCTGAAAGACTTTTTCCTATAGAAAGGTATGAAGAATAGCTTGGGAGGAAGACTTCTCATGTCTCCTAAAGATCGCTCTCAAGATTTTTTTCAAGCACTCAGAAAACTTGAACCTTCTGAGATGGAAAGTACTGTAGGGTGAATCTTGCATAAATGCCACTGGTTCCACTTCACCACTGGTTGGAGTAACTGGGCTGACTGGACTCCATCCTGCTGGGATGAGAAGTGGCTGAAGGCCAGTGACTTTCCTGTAGACCGACTGCGCAGAGGGTCGGTGGCTCTTGGATAGTTAGTCCAGCACGAAGATCTGGTCCGAGATCCTCAGCTTTCCTAATAAGAGCGAGAAACTTCCTCCAGTAGAGGAGTTGCTGAGTGAAACTCTTCCTGTTCTGGCTCCCTGCTCCTCTGGTATTTTCCTTGCATCGCTGGCCTGTTGCACTGGGAGAGTGGACGGCTTCCATGTGGATCTTGATCAGAGAAGACACTGGTGTCCAGTTGGTGTTGTAGTCAAGCCAACGTGTCTATCGCCTCAATGTCTCTGTCCCTGTCCCCCTTCCCATCTCGGAGGCTGGTTTTGAGAGAGGCTTTATGAAGGCACCTGACCTCCCACCTACCTGCAAGACACTGCTCTTCCCCATCCTGCCTGAAGCAGAACTAAGGCAGGTGCTGGCGGAGGAGTCCAGCGTGCAATACTGCTGGCACGAGAGCTGAAGCCAGGCTCTTCGGAGCCCCCAGCCCATCCTGACTACGCCTGCTGCTGGACCGGGTGGTTGTGGTCTTGTTGCCTGGGCAGAAGGATGGTTGCCCCTGCCTTGCAAGCAGCCCGCACGGAGCAGCCTGCGTCTGGAAGAGGCATCACTGCAGAAATTTTGGCAGGGCTCCTGCTTGTCTCTTGTGCTTGAGGAGCAGCAATAGCAGCTGCCTCATGCCTTCTCCCAGCCAGGAGGGAGAAGTAGGTCAGAATTTGCATTCTTTGCCTGACTTCTCTGCATAACTTGCACACTTTTTTTTTTTAGGTCCTCCTTTTAAGTGAGCTGATCCTGTATGTGCGTGTTCCTCTGGCTCCCCTGAATCAGAGGGTGAAGACTTAAATTCAGATGTGTAATTGGGCTTTAATGTCTGTCTGCCCTCCAAGAGCACTTCTGGGAGACTCCCCAGACTCTGAAGGGCTGATCCTAGCATGTAAAAATCTGAAATAAATGCTTGGGGCAGCATCTTCATTTTTGGCTGTTGTATTGTCTGGATCAGGATTTAAATCTTCTCCTGTAGCTCTTTTTGCATGACAAGAGCAAGTAATTGGGGTGAAATCATCCATGCTGCAAACGTGATGGTGAGATTTCTTTTCAGAGCTTCTCTGTGTGTTTTGTTGCTGGTTTGCAATGTCCCGATGCAGCGGGGAGGGGGGAAATAAAGATTGAGCGCAGTAGGCTTGTGGCAACTGGAGAAGCATCCGAGCATTGCTGAAGTGCTGCAGGGCAGTCGAAGGATCATTTTGTCGAGGTTTTGTGCGCTGTGAGAAAGAGCTTTGTTGCGACAGCACTCTGAAATAACAGGCATGCCAGATGAGGTCTGGCGTGATGGGGAATCTAATGTGGAGGCTGGGACAGGAGAGCGGGGTGAGCTGATGGGCTGCGTGGTGGGGAGCATCCTTGCGTGAATCTATAGGTTTTAAGGTGCAAAGTGGCACCAACCATCAGCATGTCTTCTTTTTTTTTTTTGTTTTTGTTTTCCCAGAGGTTTGCAGAAACCTGGGTTTGTCTGTGCTACCTCTCACAGCATGATGGCAATTTGTATTGTGGTTTTGGGAGTGTGGGTGTCTCTTTTTAGGATTTCTAGCTCTCATTGCTGTTTCTTGTCCCCAGTCTTCCTGTGTGATTCAGCATCTCTAGCAGATTTTTCAGTAATCTGGTGAAAAGGGGAATGTAAAATCCTGAAACTGGGTGATTTTATTTTTTTTCATAGAGGAGGGTTTCAGCCTATGATGGAAGGAAAAACCTGCTGCACAATTCTGGTCTTTCTTCATCTGCGTAGGTGATTTTTTTTTTTTTTTTTTTGCCGTGGGCTTTTGTGGTTATATTCTCTAGAGGCCTATTTGCTTTTTTGTCAGTTTGAAATATAAAGCAAATTGTGTGGTCTGAAGACAGGTATATGGGTAAAAGTGATAGAAACCATATTAATGCAACATGATCGTTGTTTTAATGGATTTTTCACTACATTTTTAAAGTAGGGATAATACTTCACTGAGACTCTTGCTTTGTCTTTTTTGTAGCATGTACACACAATTTTTTCTTTTTCCAAGGAAGTTTCAGAGTGGCTTACCTGCTGTATCTGCTTTACGCTAGTGAAACTGCAACCTGAATCTGTCTAAGCCTTGTGCAAATAGCTGGCGATGTCATGTGTGTTCTCATTTGTGCCCTTTTGCTAACATTTAGCCGCCAAAAAGTGTCAGCAGCTTTGAAACTTCTCTGCACAAGAATGACCTTTTGGGAGTTGAACTTTTCCCCATCCTGCCCTGCTGTTTGATCTCTCTCCTTGGGGCTTTTGCATGTTCAAGCCTTGATAGTAGGAAGGCTGCTTAAAAGTAAATGTAAGATGGAGCCTGAGTCTTTTTAAAGGATTGGAAGAACTTAATTTGAGGGTAGGTCTGGGAATTGCAATGACTGCAATGAAAGCACCTTTGATTTCTTTTTGTTCCCTCTCTTACCCTGCCATCCAGCCCGCTGTTCGCATTAATCCATCCAGCTGTCCTATTGTTCCCTTCAGGTATTAGGTTTTTAATTGTGCTGTTGTGTTTCAAAAGCACATGCCCAGAACCACTTTTCAGAGTTGTGTGGCACGTGGGTGTATAAAAGATCATCTGGGGAGGAGAGATGTTGCAAAAAGAGGCAATTGTCTTTCTGCTTGAAATACCCTCGGAGACGAAACACATCCTGCACCTGTGTGTGCATGAACGCAGCTAATCCTCCCCACCCAGGGCACTCAGCCGTCACCATTTGTGTGGACTTTTAAGGTAACCTGGGTTTGTGGCTGTAATACGCCTCCTCCATCGTGTATTCCCATTTCCAGCAAACAAAGCGGGGAATCATGTGCTGGTTTTGCAGCTGTGGGATGTGGTTCTAGTCCCTGGATGACGCTGCAGGTCAAACAAGAGTGCTGTGAAGGTCTTGTTACCCTTTGCTTAACATCCCTGTCTCCATAAAGAGCTTTTCTCTCTGTGTTGTGTTGCATCTGACCTTCTCTTCATCTCCAGGTGTGGTTCAAATAAACCAGTATTATTCTGAACTCTTCTCACTTCTGCCTGTTGAGCTGCTGATGACCAAGTGGTATTTGTACATTGGGCAAGTGTCTCTGTGAACAGCCTGCCCCGGTGCACTCAGTAGCACACAGGTTGCTGCAAAGAATAGCTCAATGGCTGCCGAATCTGTGCGTAAATCTGCCATCCTTTGCCTACATCTAAGATCTCTTTGCTGTGTTGCATAGATAATGACAGGCAAAATGTTTGAGCTGTTGTGTAGGTGAAGTCTTGGCCACCTCCTGTTCCCAGTTTTGTTGCGAGTTTCCAAATTGTGTTAGTTAAACCATCTTGTGAGGAGAATTTCAAAGCCCAACGAGATTAAAATATATAATGAGTTTCTTCTGCCTCTAGGACCTGATTTTAGCAGGAAATCGACGATAAGCTTCAGCTTTCTTGTGCAATCTCATCTTGGAAGGAGGGGAATGATGAATGGATATCAGTTCAGTTCCTACTAGGCAATAACTGCAGCTGGAAATCCTTTCAGCTAATAAACTGCATTGTAACTTAAAGCAAGAATTCAGGACTGTCTTAATACAAAGATGGAGATGATCTTGAATACAACTTACGGCTGCCAAGCTAAAAATAAAGAAGTCAGTAGTGAGAAACTATTCTGGGGAGTATTTTTCCCATAAAGGAGGGGAAAAGCTGCTGACAGCTCATGTCTTTGGGAGTCCTGTGCTGCAGCCTCCATAGCAGAGAATGTTTGTGACAAAGCATGAATGTGCAGTTAAAAAAAAAAAAAAAAGGAAATCTCAAACTTCTTGCCAAGATTATTGACTGTCCTCTTAAAAGCTCTCATTTTTTTTTGTGCTTCTGATGAGCTTTGTGCTGGAGGTGTGGCAGGAGAGTGACCTGTCACAGTGGTGACAAAGGTTAATGCAGTACAGCTGGTAGGGGAGAGAGATGACTTTTTTTTTTTCCTTGAAACTAAATGCAAGTATGTTTGTTTAAATGGCATTGTTGAGGCTGGGATTGTCTGGTGTTAGCACTGGACCTGCTGGAACTGATCCTGTACCTGCTTCTTTTTCTTCCTTCAGTGGAGTGGTCAGCTCTAGCAGAATGCTTAGGTTTTATTTTGGGGAAAAATAGAAGATCAGCTGGCTCTGCAGCCTTCAGTGTGGTAGACGACAGCCTTGAAATCTGTGCCACTTGCTGAACTCTCCCGGGGGAAAAGAAAAAAGCAGGCTTATTCTCATGTCCAAAATGTCATTTTGTTGTGTTTGGTTTCTAGGGTGTGTAGGGAAAAGTTGGGGCTACCAAGCAACCAAGATACCTGTTTCCTCTGAAACCTACCACAGAATGTGGCAGACCCAAGATGTTAATGGTTGGGGGGAAGAAGTGACTTATAATAACTGTAATGGTGTCCTTTTTGGGTGTGCTGTAGAGGAAGTTTGCAAACCCCCCTGTGTCCCCCTGCTATGTTTTAGGTGCTCATGAGCATGTTGGACCCTCTTCCTTCTCAGGCTTTGTTTCAATCGCTTCCACTTGATAGCTTGAGTGGGAGGAGAAAAGGGAAAATCCTATCTCCTGGTAAGTTCAAGCTGTTTCTAAGAGCAAAGAGTGGCAAGGATGAGACTCTTCTTAAATACACTCTGGCTGTAACGAAAGACTTTGTGATTTGTTGTCTCGTTTGTTCTCTGATCTGCTCTGTGTGCTTTGCTCCTTCCTCCAGTGATACCTGTGGATTCTGGTAGGGGGTTGGAGCTGATGCTCTGAGGATGCCACTGTCTGTGTGTTTTGCTCATCCTAAAGTAATGTTGGTAACAGGAGGAAGCTCTGAAGTTTAGGGATGTCGGCCCTTGAAAAGTACATAAGTTTGTAGCCACTTAGCTCACTCCCCTTAAATAGTAAATAAATTAAAAAAAAATAAGTAAAATCCCCAAGTGTCCATTCTTCTCTCCTTATCTTGACAGCAAAGAATTCAGGTGCTGCCATCCGTGCATAAAACCCTCAAGGCTTTCTGTGAGAGCCTCACTGTGCTGCTGTGGGGTGGATGTGTCTGGATGTCATTTGCTCTGTAGAAGTCTCTTGGGACAGACAAGACAAGCTGCAAGGGGGTTCACTTGTGATGATAATGTAATAAGTGAAGCCTTAGCATCCCTTCCAAGCAAGCCTGGGAGTCCCATTACTTTGCATCTTGTCTAGTTCCTGCAGTCTCTGAACAAGGGATGAGGAACTGGGGAAGCTAATGGGAAAGCTGGTGGCATAGGGTCGGGATTTAGCAACTCAGGGTCGTCTCAACTCTTTTGACCTTGCTACAGAAGAAAGCAAAACCACTTTCCCATGTGAAAGGGTGTCTAAAATAGAGTATGGTCCTCTCCGTGCTACTGTCCTTAACAGGGTAGTGTGACCTTAGTGGCACAACCACTGAGTCTGTTCCTATCTGAAAGCCAAGCAGCCTTATATTTTTGGAAACTTTTTCATAGATAAATGTGAAGGCAATGGATGGTTCATGGTGGGGAGAGACTAAACCGTTGTGTAAGCTTTAAACGCATCCTATGGCATCCAGCTGTGTTTTGACCTCTGCTGCAATAGTGGGATAGTTGGAATGGTTGGCCTTCCTCCAGCGCATGGCAGGGAACTGCCTGTGCAGGGAGTTTATAATGGGGCTTCAAGCAGCTTGTTTTGTGTTGGCTGGACGTAAGACTGGGTTTACCCTGGGTCTGGTCTGCAGACAGCAGCGTAGTGTTGAGTTGTACTCATTATCTTGAAGCTGGGTGCAATCTAGCTATGTGCTGGCTGTGGACCACGTGGAGCTCTCTGTAGCTGTGACCAAACTGCCAGCAGGATTATCTCCTGCCACGTGGTTGAAGTGTTTTGGGCAAGACTGTTATGACATGTGGTTGAAGTGTTTTGGGCAAGACTGTTATGACATGTGGTTGAAGTGTTTTGGGCAAGACTGTTATGACTTTTCTGTGAAACTTAAGAACTTAAGAAACTTCCCTTGAACCCTATTGGGAAGGATCCCATGCTAGGGAAAGGTGCTGCTTACTGAGCATCCCATTACCAAAGAATGGCTGGCTCTACCCCTCTCGGCTATTTCTACGCATGTCTATATCTGTGATTGTTTCTTTGTGCCTGGTGGCCAACCACCAAAGCTGGGCTTGTCAAACTTGCAGATCTGTTACAGTAAATAGCCTGGGTTTTCATCTGCACGTTTGAAAAACAACAGCTTTGACTTGTCAGTTTAGTTAAGGAGAAAACCCAAGGGCTTTCAGGAGCCTATGTTTAAAATGTCTACTTTGAGCTCAAGGAGAGATTTAAGAGAAATCATGCTTACATCCCCATAAAAACTGAGCCACCTGTTGCAGAGAGAGGGCTCTTAGGGTTGGGTGTGCTGCATATGCTGGGTTCAAACCTGTGGGCTGAGTGAATGCTAGGTGGCAAAGACGCTTCTCCAGCATGGGGAACGAAACCTTATTAAGCTGTGAAAAGAAACACGAACAGCCCGTTGAAAGATGGAGCTAGACGAGACATGGAGCTGCCTCTGTGTTTTCACTCCAGAGGGATGCTGTGAAGCCAAACAGATTGAGGACCGAAGCGTAGGTGGTGTGTGAAGAAGGCACTTGCGTAATGTCACCGGAATAGAAACGGGTGCATGATGCTCTGCTCTCGTCTCTGCTGCTGGAAGCAGGTGGTATCGGCTGTTTGCAAAAAAAGGGAAGGTTTTAACAGGCTTTGGTCAGTCAACATTAAATGGAACAAAAAAGGAGAAAATGTGAAGTTCTCGAGGGCTTGGCAGAAGATTGAATAGCAAACAACTCCATTTGAAAATGCCTAGAACTCAAGTTGATTTTACGAGATATTAGTTATATTGGGATGGTGTGTTTTCTAGCCCAGTGAAAATGTTATCGCCCTTTTTTAAATACCACAGGCTACTCAATAGCTTGCAGTTGTTGTGCTGCTAAAGAGAGAAACGGGCGTTCTTGGAAAGCAGCGTGATCCAAAACCCCAACTTGCTGGAATATGCAAAATTGCTTAGAAAGCTAAAAGTTAATAGCCAGGATTAAAGAGGGAGAAGATGGTGATTTACAGGAGTTGGCCAACATTGCTAGCTTGAGGGGTTTACGCTGGAAAAGATGTTTCCATCCTGACCAGCTGCACTCTTTTGGAGTTTATATGTTGGCTGTAAACCTCAGGCTGTTTTAAAAATTGGTAAAGCGCTTGGTTTCTCTAATGGAAACATCCATTTAGAAAGGGAGGAAAAGGGGCAAATGCTAAATTCTCCCAAGTCCTCTTTTCAAGTATTCTCTGAACACGGTGAGAGCGGTGGTCCCTTTTTCCCAGGTCACTGGGTTGTGCTCTCCCTGGCAGGGAGGCAGAGATGCCTCTCCAAAACTTTTCCTGTACGGAGGCTGCCTGAGCACTGCCTTCCCTGCTTCTCTACGGTGCCTTGATGCATGGGAGAAAAAGTGACATAGGTCTGTGAAGGAAATGCAACACCTCTGGGCTTTCAGGTTCCTGAAAAGCATTCCCTGCCCCCCCCCACCCCTTGACTAGTAAGCAGTAATTTGTTCTATTTGCTTCCTGTGTTTTCTTATGATACTTTGAGATAGCATCACTCAAACATGGACCAGAAAAGCACAAGCCAAGGGGTCTAAGTCTGCTGGGTTTTTTTGACTGATATGCAATTCATAACAGAATTCATACACACAAAAAAAATAATCAGGAGTTCCCCTTTGAATTGGCTAGAAAAGAAGGTGTCTTCTAGCAGTCACTTAGATTTCGTTTGGCCCCCTTTGAGATACAAGTAATAAAATCATTGGCTCAACTGGAGAGGGCAGGAAGAATGTGCAAAATTTGATTCATGTCTCTCACTTGACACCCATGGGCTTAGAGCAAGGAAGGTAACGAGTTTAACTCCATTGGCTTTAGTAGGTGCAGAGATTAGAGTGACTTTTTTTCACGTGTGAGGCATCTTCTGTCTCATCCATCCTTGGGAATTCTTGATCAGCTTCTTGTTGGCTTGAAGATGCATGTATTTGTTTCTTCCCAGCTTTCTTGGCTTAAGAGCTTCTGAAACTAGATTTACATGATAGCTAAGCTGTGGTTTGACTGTATTGGAAAAGGTAAGACGCTGCTTCAGGAGGTGTTTCTCAGTCATTCCATTCAGTGCCTTTTCAGGAGAAACAACCACTGTCTGGTTATGAAAGTGCTCTGTGGTATAAAACCTGAAATACTTTTAATTTGGAGGAGCTAAGTGGTTTGTTTTACATCTCTGAAATGAGTACTTTCAGTAAGGCTGGGGCTGATAGATATCTGGAAGATGTGCTAATAATGTCAGAATTCAGGTCAGCGAAGGAAGTGCTTCCTTCCCATTGTAACCCAGAAGGACTCTTACATAACTGTTCTTAAACCAGCTTAAGAGATAGCCAAGATGAAAAAAAAAACCAACCAAAAAACCACTAGTTAAACATATTGCTGATAAGCCCACAGAATCCAAAAATAGGATCACACTACTGGGAATGAAGAAGGACCTGTTGGAGGTAATGGTCTGCTGGAGATTGACAGAGAAATTCAAGTGACTCTTAAACCAACCATGAGGCAGATAGACCTGCCGTCACACATCAGCCGGACTGTAATCTTCATGTGAACGTACCTGTGTTGGTTTATAAATTGTGTCCTAGCCGGGAAAGCAAAGTCTTCTAGTTCTGGCAAGCAAGGTGGAAGCTCTTGTTTCTCTCCCATGCCTTACCTAGACCATGACGCTCACATCTCATGGGTGCAGGGGAAGCTGGAGGTCTGAAACTCCTCCAGCGGTAAAGCAGACTGAGCATTCATGTCCGATTCCCTGGTTTTTGGTGAAGATAGCTCTTAAGATGCGGAGAAACACCTAGATTGCCAGATTTGGGAACAAAGACATGAAGCACGCTTGATTATTAGCCCCCTCATTTGTGTCTTTTTTTTTTTTCTTATTCTCCAGTCTGACCAGTTACCCAGCTGAGAAACACTCTCTGCAGCCTTCCACTACAGTCTCTCAAAATGGCAGAGAGACAAATACATCCCTTCTTTCTTCTACTCCCATAATGTACTTTCCAAATATGCTCCTCTAGTCAGGAAGGTACCACTTTTGTTACCATTTTTTCAGGAAACCCCCTCTCTGGTTCTGTACTTTTCATTTTCTTTCTTGGCCAGCTCTTTTCCTTTGGAATTAAGAGTCTTCTGACTTATCCAGTCTGGATACTGGTGGCTTTGAACTCAGGTGTGCTTATCTAGGGAACAATAATTTTTATGTTGATTTGCCCGTGAGTTTCAGTAATATTTAAGAACCATTCCAACAAAAAGAAAGGTATTGCCAATGGTCTTTTTTGTTTGGTTGGATTTTTTGTTTGTTTGTTTGCTTCTAGTGCTTATAAAGCCTAATCCTGAAGTTTCTTGCTGAATTCACACTTGCAGAGGTGCTGTTTTGGGTGCTTGGTGCTTTCTCTTAATTTGATGAATGTGCCAGTATTTTTTCAGGACCTTTTCAGTATGTTCAGGAGGGTGGCTGAAACTGGGTTGGCCATCCATCCAGAAAGTTATTTAATGTGAGGTGCTCTCAAGGTTTTACTATTTATCCAAAAAATGTCGACCCAAGAGAAAACGAAGTCTAGTTCCTTTGGGATTTATTTCAAATCTTTAATCTTCCCACTTCCATCCTTTGATGTCTCCAGCAGTATGTGCTGACTAGTCTTTGACAGCGGGCAGGACTAGAACTGCTTTTCTCTTGTGGGGGAGGTTCATTTGATCCTTTCCCACCCAGCAGCAACTCTTCTTGGACAGCTTGCTGCCAGTGCAATAACTGCTTTGTGGGCTGGAAGAGGCTGATGCTCCAGGGCAGTGTTGCTTGGGGATGGAAGGAAAGGTAGGGGAGAGTAGAAGAGAACAGGAACAGAGACACTTATGCAATCACACTGTGTTTTCTTAGGAAAATTAGCTGAAAATAAAGATATTTTTAGCTCTTGGCTAGTGTAAGGAAAGCTGCCTGTTTTCCTAAGCAGACAGCAGCTTCCCTCAACATTCCTATCAAGGCAGGCTCTTAATCTGAATTGATTTAAGATGAAAAGCTAAAGTGTCTTACTGGGAAGTGAAGTGAAGTAGGCTGAATTAAGAACCATTTAACCCTTTAAATGCTGTGTTTGTGTGCAACTGGCTTGCCCTTTCAAGTTACATAGGCTAATTTTCCTGGGAGCCTCTTAATAAATGGGGGGGGGGGGGGGGGGGATAAAAGAAAAAAATGCTTTTCTGTGGGAGTTCTGTGCTCCAGAAAGTCCTCCTCTGCTTTCTTGGGATGTGGCTGCTTTTTGGTCTGTATTCCAGGTGTGTGAGGTGCCTGACCCACCTGGGCAGGTGCTTCCGACTTCAGAGCAAGCACAGCCTTGAAGACTAGCATGTGTTTCTCTTGTTCCCTTAATGCTGGTGTAAGGGTGGCTCATCAAAAGATGTGCAGGAAGTCTTATTTTATTTTTTTCTTGTCTGGTGCTAAAAGGTCTGCCTTGAGGAATGCCCTTGTCTTTGTGGTGACATCTATGCCTTTCTAGGTAGGAAAGGAAAGGTCGTCTTGTTGAATGAACACGTTCACCGTGCTCAGCTTTGTTAGCACTGACTGAATGTTTGCATAACTATCTTTAGTCTGTGATGTTGAGCACTCTGCCCAGGTAAAAATCTGTTGAGTATCTTTCATTTTCTTTTCACTACTGCAGCGTCAGAGAGCTACTTAAGAAAAATGAACTTTCAGCCTCTCCTTTTTCCTAGAAAGCTTAGTGTTTTACAGGGAAGGGAAGAGAAATAGAGGTCGCATCCTGGCCTCTGGGCTCCTGTGGGATTTGCTGCTTAGCTGCTGCAGATGTTTGGATAAGCTGCTCTGGGCTGGAAGCAATTCCCACCAAACTCCATAACTACGTATTAATGGACCCCTTGGGGTCTTGCCTCAAGAGCTCAGCGTGAGGCTGAGGATCATAAGCAATGACCTAAATGGGCATTAGCGCTTTGAGGCATGGCAGATGGAGAGCTTCGCGCCAGCATCCCCAGACCCCCGGGCTCATCGTAACCTGGCCACACGTTTGCTTTGGATACCTTTGCCTGACTGATATCAGTCACCTGATGGTTGTGAATAAGGAGCGGGAAAGGTGTGAAACGCTGAGCACTGCAGCCATTTCTACAAGTTACAGGGTACCCCTCTTCTTTACGATTTACTGACTGCCCAAATAACTCCTGTTTAGCTTCGCGTAGGGTTTCACTGGAGGTGGGGTGGGGGGAAGACAACTGTCTTGCTGCGAAGACAGTTTGCTGCAGATGTCATTGCTTCACTCGAATGATGATTATCTTGAATATGCCAGTTTGCTTGTCACTGTTGATAATGTGGTGAGTGGTGGTACCATTGGTAGCTGTCTGGAAGAGTGTCACTGATGCTGGGGAGGGCACTGGAATGGAGTGGGTTAATGCTCGTTGTATTAAAAGTCCTCAGAAATGATTGAAAGCACTTTGACTAATAGGTCTTGGATTTGCATCAGTAAATGAGTTTGAATCCCTTATGACTGGTCCTTTCCATAAGGAAAACAAGATAGTAGCTGATGTAACTGGCAGATGGCGTTTTGTTTTTTTGTTTTTTATTAGAACAGGACTCTCCAGGCATGGGTTGGAAATGACTGTGAATCTCCTCTGTTCACTCTGGGAGTCACCCTGTGGATGGAGGGGTGGTTTCCTTCCTGACTTCGCCCTCTCTCCCCTTCCCTTGATGTGTCACTTCTAATGTCAGAGTCAGAATGACCTTGACCGGCATTTTGAGATGCTCTTTGGAAAGCGAGGAGCATTTGAGACTGTTGCAGCTGCTTCCCAAGTCAATTGAGAAAATTCCCTTCTGAAAGATTTATACTGCTGCAAACAGAGTAAAATCACTTCATCCTTATTCATGTCTTACTAAAGATCAACTCCAGGTTTTGAAAGAATACACACATCAGCAGTCAAGACAATATTTGACAATATTTACCTGACGTTGATGTGTAATAGGGTGCCTGTAACCTGTCTCTTGTTACCCACTTGTTTTCTTAGATGCCATTTTCATTCACTGCACAGTGTCTGGGTTGAGCTTGTAAATCCTCTGGGAGGGAAACTCTCACATATGTCTCCTTGCATTGAACAGAGACTGATTTGTACAGAACTGGGAAGAATTCAGTAATAACTGGAAGGAGGCTTTAGGAACATGAAACAAACCTGTGCTTTATTGAACATTTTTGGAACAGAAGAAGGGTAAACTGGATGTTAGGAGATATTTTGACTTCTGACAGAGGAAGGGCTGTGCTAAATAGGGATGGAGGTTGTGTATATCTCAGTTTTCTGATATTTGTTAACATGTTTTTCAAGAAATCAGAAAGCTGTAGTGGAGGTGATGAAATGGAAACAGCCAGTTGGGCGAGTCTGCCCTGACAACTTGTGAGAAGAGAATTATCTTCTCACAAACTGGAGTAGCTGTGGAGGGCAACATCTTAAATTTGGAGTCGCTTTATGAGAAGGGCTTCCAGGATGTGCTGTAGCTGCTTGGTTGAAAAACCCACATGTGCATGTCATTCTGGAAATTGAAGCTCCTGTGAGGGGTGGGACTTGATATTTCATTTAATCCTGGATCTGTCAGGTTGCTGGGGTGGGAGGGGACCTTAAGAAGGCTCTGCTCCATCTCATTCTGCTCAAAGCAGGGTCAGCCCTGGGCTCAGACCAGGTTGCTCAGAGCTTTGTCCAGTCAGGTCTTGAAAACCTCCAAGGATGGACCTTGCGCAACCTTTCAGAGATACCTTCAGCATTGGGAACCTTCCTGAGTCCGAAGTGGTATCTTCAGGTTTGAGAGACGTGGTGCACATGTCTGCCATCGACCTTTCAGACTGCTTTGAAACCTCGTGTCACATCTGGCATTCCCAGGCATGAGGCAGCAGCTCCCATTGTTTCTTCATATCACACGCATTCGTGCTCTTATTTTTGCTGAGAACTTTGGTATTTCCCATCCAACGTCTATATCATAAAGATCAGTCAACAATCCTTCTGTATTCATCTCCTAATCAGGCTGACTTTGCTTGTTGAACTCTCCTGGGCTTCATCAGTTAGCTCATGGCTTTTTAGGGTGCTCTATCCAAAAGTGAATACCTCTAAGGCCTTTCCAGTGTCGGATGGTCTGTCTTGATTGCTCCAAATCAGTCCGGTTGCAATGAGAAGGAAACAAAGTGCTAGAGCCAAAAGTTCTCCAAAATCAGGGAGACGGAGTTGACTTCTCTGAGTCTTTCGCGTCACCAGATCCTGCTGACTATCTTCTTTTTTGATTATTTTGGCCCCAGAACATCCAGTATGTTTGTAGTGGGAAGGAGTTTGCTGTGCGATTAGAATCTTATCAAATTAATTTATGCACTCTCGGTGTAGGAAGCCGAAACAGTATCCGGCCTGTAGAACAAGGGAGTTACAGAGGAACAGCTAACTGCTGTGGAGCAGTGAATATTTGCTTTGGAAAGGGAAGTAGAAATGACATCTTGGAAGATGTGGAGGGAATAGGTCTTGTGTGTGCACATCTTGTTGTCAATGGGATTGGTGAGGGGATTTCGGTGCTGCGCTGCACGTGTTGGCTGTGTGCAGAATGGGAGGTAAGGAGCAACGAGTATGTGAAAGCAAGCTTGCTCCTTCGCTAATTTAGCTTCTCTGCTGCTTAAGAACACTTTTTTGAAGAATGTTTCTTGCAACCGTATGGAAGGAATCAATCATAGGAAATAAAGAGCTTGTAATCCATTTAACTAGGACTTTCCACCTCTCATTAAGCCAGAGACATTCATGCTTAATTCTCTGGACAGCAGTTGCACAGCAGACATGTAGAATATTGATTGTAAAATGAATCTTGCTGTTTTTTTTTTTTCCCCTTACTGTTTCAATTAAAGTGCATGCAGTGGGTGTGGAGGCATTTTGCTCATTCTCAGATGAGTGCTATTGGCATGGTTCATGTAGTTCTTTTATTTTTTTTTTTTTTTCCTGCTGGCATGAACCAAATTTTCAGCAGTACAGCAGGGAATGTGTCTTAGGGAAAGCAGACAACGAGCTCTCTACAGCAATGTGTTGGACAGGCTTCTGCTTTAGCTGCTAACGCCTTCCAGAGAAGACTATAACTGCCCCTTGGAGGGCAAGCTAATACAATTTATGTGTGATTACGGTGAACGCTTCAGGGGTGTGTGTAGGAAAGGGTAATTAGGGGGGGAGAAAAGCTTGTCTGTAAAGGAAACTGCTTGTCAGGGTGTGCATGTTCAAAACCAGTTCTGTTTCCACTTGATTCCTCAGCAAAAACAAATGCTAAAAATGGATAAGGCTCAATGTAAACTCTTGTTTTGCAGCTTGGTGAAGATAGCGAAACTCTTGGAGTCTGTGGAAAGGAAAAATATTATGTAATCTTTTTAATTTCTGAAATATTTTTTAATTCTTTGTCTGTGCTCGAGCCCCTTCCGAGTTTTCAGCATCTAGCTGTGCTTTGTCTTGTTGTCTTCCTCCACTGATGGCTTTTCCTCTCTTCTCTCACCTTGGCTGTCTCTGTGCTCAGCCTTGCTGATCTGTTTTTGTCACCCAGACCGTGCTGGCATCACAGTGCCTTCTCTTTCAGATGGTCTTTAGGCAGTAGATGTTGAACATGGGGTCTCTTGGGAAAGACACAGCCTCCTTCCCCTTCCAACTTCTCCCAGACCTGTTCAGTGCTTGCCTGCATGCCTCTTTGGTTTTGTGGCTCATACCTCCTCTTCCATGTCTTCTGCCAAGATCAACAGCCACTCCTGGTGCTGTCTGGGTCCTTGTGTTGTCTTACCCCAGCTTAACTGTTGAGCTACTGGTTTGTTTTTTTTTTTTAACTGTTGAACCGCTGTGTTCTTGCGCTGGTCTGAATGTTTCTGGCATGCTGTCCCAAGGTGACTCCACCAGGCATGGTGTCAAGGCAGTGCTCTCCACTGCTCCAAAGCGATGTGCTGCAATGACGTTTTAGTGTGATCTGCATGTCTTCCTCCCTGGTGGAGCTGGTCTGAGACCAGACACGTACTGGAGTCTGTGCCTGCACATGTCTGGGGAAGTCAGTGGCACTTGTGTGCGTTTAGGACTGTGCCTAGTAAAAACCCTCTGCACCCAGCCTATTTCTGTGGTTGGTGCTGGCTCTAACCCAGAGGTTCCTCCCTGTGGTCTCTCCCCTGTTTACCGGCGGTGGCAGTGGCACGAACAGTGGGCTGTTGTACCATGGAAAGTCCCGACAGCCTCCTGGATGCTGCCTTCCCTCTTCCCAAACACCACCATCCCCGCTAGCTGGAATACTACTTGCATGTAGGAAAACTTCAGCAAAGTGACTGGGATCTCTTCTGGTTGATCTGGCTGAGGGTTTCGGAGCCCTCGTTTGGAGCAGTGCTAGGATGACCTCATTACTCACTATTTGACGCATCAGTACCTCCTGGTGCCTGACTGAACTTCTCAATGTGTCAAGTCCATCTTTCTGAAGGACGAAAGAACGTGCCGTGACCTCCTTTTATTTGGTGGTCCTGGATGCCACCGAGCAGCTCCTTCAAGGCAATACTGGCACGGCCCTCTTGGAAAGTCTAGTTGGCTTGTTCTTGGACAGTACAACTGAAACTTGGCGTCTGCTAAAGTCCACTGGTTTCCTGGTAGTTTCTAGCTTGGAAATTAGCAGGCTGTTGGCTCATAGGGTTGGGGTATACTCTCGCACAGTGTAAAGATTGTGCAGCAGTTGGGCTGCCGTAGCTTTTCACATAAACTGCATTTCTAATCTTGGTCAGTGACCATGGTCCAACACTGAGACTCCTAGCTTTTCTCAGCCAGAAAGCACTAGGTAAAGGAAATGTGCTTATAGAACTAATTAACTCCTTGGCATGGGAATTCAGGGTGTTGCTGTTACTGCCTTTACCAATCTTTCTTCTACTTTTTTTTTTTTAATTTTGGGAACACCTTTTCAGCTTTGCTTACAACTGAATTCAGCATTATTCCATTCCTGTGACATAAATGTTTCTGTGCCTGCTGAACACTAGCCTGTCTTGCCTGACACTTGCTGGCCGTTCTTGTCAAGCACAAGGAGATGTTCTCCTATGGGCACCCTGACTTGGACCTCCCCTATACATAGACTTGGAGAGATGAAGCAGACTTTTGACAGATCCACCAGCTACTCTGAGCTGGGATCAGCTCTATCCATGTCACTTAATGCGTTTTTTCTATCTTGTTTGGGTACTTTTGACTCCCACCAACCATCTGTCTCTGGAGTGGCTAACAGTTGACTTTCTCTGCCAGGAAGAATGGGGTTTTACACCCTTTTGGCTGCTTAAAACTTATCTTTGCTACTTCCAAAAGCCAAGAACCTCATTAGACTTGCAGATGAGAGCAATTTGTGAGTTGTTGTCCCTCTCCCCACCAGCCCCCAGAAGAACAGACTCTTTTCATACTTGGGTTGCCAGCAAGTCTTTGGCAGAGGGGACCAAAAATATCCCATGTTTCCTCTTAATGAAAATTCCTCATGTCCCATCTGTGTTTTGCCTGCTTCTTCCAGTAACTTCAGAACCTGTTTGTGGTTTCATCTGATTTCTTTTAGATTCATTTATTTTTAAGAATAGTGGAGGTGTGGGAGATAGGGCTCACAGGGCTTGCTAAAAAGAAGGAGTAGCATAGAAGAGATGAACCAAACAAGGCAAAAGGAAAGTTGTGTTTTGAGGTCTCTTTTGGTGAGCTACAGGAGTTTATTGCACAGGAACTACCCACACCGCAGGAAAAGCTTTGAGCAGGGCTTGTGTTTTGGCCACTTGGATCTAACCATGAAGCAGAGGCTTGAGAAGATGGTCTCTGCTGCATTAGCCTGCTCTCAGAGCTCTCGTGGTTTAGAAAATCCACCAGTAAACTCCAAAACAATCAATGTGTACTCTTGGGCTTTTCCAACTAGGGAAGCCTGGGAGATGTTGGATGTCTTATTTATCACCTGTTATTTCATAGTCTGAAGTGACTTTAGTCTCCTTTGCGCAGAAATCTTTGGTCTACATTACTTCTGATTCTCTGTTTCTGTGTTTCTCTGATTCTGGAGCTGTCTAGGCAAGACAGCATCCCAGGTAAGTATGTGGAGCGTTCTCATGGCTTTTCTATCTATGTCCAACTTTCTGTTGGCTTTCTAATTTCTGAGCATGAAGCAGAACTCATTTGAACTGGCTGCACTGGTTTCCAGTGAGCAGTCATTTAGAAAACAGGTGGGCATAGCTCATGGGGTTCCTTGCATGTATCTGTCCATTCTCATCTGTTAGCAGCTAGGTCTCCATTTCTGAATCTCTTTCCAAGAAGAATCTGAACTGACCATGAACTGGATTGTTCATGCCTTGTCCATCCCTAGTGGTCTTTGCCAAGACAAAGAAAGTAGGTTGATCTTTGTCTTGGACATCATAGCTGGCACCTGGGGTTATTGCAGAACCTTGTTCCTGCTGTTTTTTGAGGATATACAGATGCAAACTGCTGTTTAGATAGAAATTGAACTAAATGGGGAATTTTCTTACTGGGACTAAGTTTGCAACATGTGATCTCCTTGAGGGCATGCTTGTAGGAAAGGGCTCTGCTGTGACCTGCCACTGCAGGTACAACCTGAAGTCAAGCAATGTGTGACCACCACCACTGTGATCACAGACAAAAATGCAGCACAGTCCTACTAACATTAAAAAGATCTGCGTAACTGGTATTGGTTACTTCATGGTTTGGTGGGGGGGAGAGAACCTGGCTCTTCTTAACAGCTTTGACTGTAGCAGATGTTGGGTTTTCAGAGCTGCGCCGAGGCCTTGACTTGCAAGGTTTGATTGCAAAGGCTTGTGCAGAAAGCAGAGATTGCATTTGATTATTGCTCTGCAAGAAGTTTGTACAGGTTTTTCCGGTGTCCTTTTTCCGCTTCTTCAACTCTTTTAAAATGCTAGGCACCCAATATGCCCTTAGTTTGTAGAAAACATTAAGAAGCTAGATTGCAGAGGGCGTTAGTATGTACTGTGCTTATTTATTTAGCGAGATTAAAGTCTGAGTTTTTATTTTGTAATCCCTTTGAAGTGTTTATCTTTTGAAGTCTGAATTTTCATTAACTGGAAATGTACAACCCCCAAACTACATGCTGCCCTAGTTTCAAAGCGTTAATTTTCTTAAAAATTTAAGAACAATAAACAACAGGTCAGACCCATAGGGGTTACACGTCAGCCAGATCCTGACTATTTGGGTCATTACTTGCTACTTCGTGAATCAAAGTGGCTCTGCAGGCTGTCTCCCTGGATTAGGATGTTGTCATAGCGTTTTGGCATCACCAGGCATCAGGGAAGACAGTGATGTTCCCCTTCAGAGGTGTAAGAGTTCTCTGATAGATCAAGACATGGCCTGTAGACCTCTAAATTTTTTTTTTTTTAAATTTTGTTTTTTTCCACTCCTATTTTCTGTCACTGGGGCAGCAGCACTTGGCTTTTAGGACAAGGGTGTTTTGCCACTGTGTGCTTTCCTGCCTCAATTCTCATCCAAAAGGTTCCACTTCCATGCACAAATGCACATGCACATGGCAAGGAACACTTTGCTTCAGTTTACCTTTTTTTCTGTTGTTTGCCAGGGAAAAATTTTAGATAGTAACCAGCATTTTAAAGCATCTGCTGCTTTTATTTGTGCAGGGACTCTACAGTGTTGTCTGTATAAACCTGAATGTTTTAGCCTGGGAAAAATGGGAGGGAGACCTCTCACCGAACCCAATTTCCATTTCCAGAGCAGAGCATAAATAAAAAAGAATAATGCCACTGGGTCATCAAGAGGTCTTCAGCAATCGGGGGGCCATCACAGCTGTTACTTGGGCACCTTCCATCACCGAAATGCATCATCTCAGCAGTTGAGGCTGTTTATGGCTTTGGGGTGTTCTTTTACCATTCCCGCCTTGAAATTAAATCTTGGTCGTGCAAGTTGATGTTCTGGGTCTGGGCCAACAAAATGTGGAAAGTACTGCTCAGTGTGTGTGTGCATATAGATTGCCTCCTGCGGGAACGGCTGTAGCAAACATCCCTCTGTAAGAGTTTTTCTGTTATTAAACACATGGGGATATCGTCCCTCTTCCATTTCCATCTTCCAAGTTGGGGAGAGTGAAATTGCATTACTTTGGTTTGGATTAGTTCAGTATATTAAAGAAAAGATTGCTATGAAAACCATGAAAAGTCTGTGAAAGTCACAAGAATTTAGATCAGCTCCTTCTTTAAATCATTTCAGTCCTTGCTGGGCAAGAGAAAGGATTTCTTTTTTGCCCATGGAATTGGAGGGTTTGCTCCGGAAGAGCTTGACTTCTATTGTTTAGAAAGTGTTTAAGGAAAACCAGGTTTTTCCAGTATAATTAGGAAAACAATTGACAAGAACACTTACAAGAATATCAATAGGGATAATGGGTTATCAGTGATGTTTTCACCTAATCTGTATAGGTAACTATTTGCTTAACAAGGTTTTAAGTGTAACTAGCTTGATAGCAGTTTTAATAAGAGATGGAGATGTTGAAATTATACAGATATTCTTGATAAACAGTGATCCCATGAGTCACCAATGAGAAGAAAAACACTTCTTTTAATGTGGAAATTGGTAGAATCTGTCAAAGCTCTTTTAAAATGGGTTAGCTTAAAAAAAAAAATCTTAAACAGCCTTGGAGCTGCGTTTATTTGCATTGCAAGTGGAGCAAGTTTCCTTGGGCCTGATTATTGAGAGATTGCACATTGTGTGCTTGAGGTCTGCTTGGCTATTGAATGTCCCACTGCTGCGCTGGCCTTTTGGCCTCTCCAGATATGGAGGCAGCACGTGGAGGTATGGCTGTGACAGCAATGGCATTTCTCTGCTGTCCCCTGCGCTCGTCAAACAAATCTGCTCCTCTGAAACCATGGGAGCCTCCTCATGGAAATCCTACGCTTTCCATTCACTGGGTCTTTCCAGCCACATCTTGATGGATGGAGATGTAGAAGACCACGGGTGTCCTCCTCTCCCCAAGTACTTGGGTTTGCACACTCCAGCATCTCTTTAGACTTCAGGATTCACAAGCATGCATCAAAGCATCCTTGGCTATGTTTTGGTTCTTTTTTTTAGATGTGCTGATCCAATTTAAGAGCCCTTGGCAGGCTCAAGCAAGAAGTCATGTGCTTATTGTACTGAACCAGCCTAAAGTATTTGGAAGAAGGCTGGAGGTAGCAGGTCAAGGTAAGGCGGGTGGGAACCCATAGCTCCCTGCTCCCCCAAACCACCCTGACCAAACCAGGCAGGTATTCAGAGTAGTGCTGTCGGTAGTGTCACTGGATGTGCAGTAAGCTGCTTGTCTCTGGCCTATTAAAAGATTTGTCCCAAGATGCTGAATGGGATCACTGTGACCTGTATGAAACTGGGTTGATAGAAAAAAAAAAAAAACAAACTTGAAGAGGGATTAGAGGGGAGGGCTTGGACTGTACCAAGCCTTGTGAAAGGGTTAAATGCTATTAAACCTGCTATTTCGTGGCTTCGTTCACATTATTCACTCGGTCCACTTCAGGACTCATGCTGTTGCTCTTCCCTTCACTAAAATGATGGTGTTGAGGTGGTTTAACAATCAGTCCCGATTGCTCTGTTCCTGCTCTGCTCCAGGGTTCTGAGTATTGCTCTAAGGCTACAGGGATGGAGGAGTTAACTCATATAGACAAAAATCCAAATTTTTAGGCCAGATCTCCCCAGAGAGCTTCCCTTTTAAATTTGCAGCTTGAATTCTCTCCTGCCCGTGTTTTTTTTTTTTTTTTTTTTTTCCCTCCTCCAAAGCTGCTTGGAAAGGAATAACATGTCACAGGCTGTAATGGATACCTACAGTCCAGTGTCTCAGGAATGCACTGTGTGCTAATTAGGCATCCTGGAGCCTTCAGAAAATGCTCCCGCTGTATTTGCAGATGGACTCTTCCCTGCTTCCCCTTTTTGGGCAAGCTGGCTGGCAAACTCAGTTATTCAGCTCGAAGAAGTTTGCAGCCATTGCAGATGATGCATCTTTAAAGTCAAGGTTGATGGCTTATGTGGGTTTGTGTTTTCTATGTAATCCCCCCCCGCCGGTGCACGTTGCTGAATTTGAATAATTAATGTATGTTGTCTTGCTTCCTGTTTTCATTTCTGTACGTAATGCTAACCAGCAGAGGTTTGAATCATTCATAGCCTGCTTTCTCCACCTCAAAGCTGTAGATGTCATGGGAACGGTGATTGTAAGGTACGGACTTTCTGCTTCTCTCCTTTAAATCCATTTCTGGAAGTAGGAGAAGTAAGTATTCAGCCCGTGATCTTGGCCAAGCAAGGACCTCCGGACAGATGGTATCTGTGGTTTCTCTCGAGCAGCATCTTGCTTGCTGCGCTTCAGTCTCTTTCTGCATTTCTTGTTACTACTCAGGTGTCTGTGTGTGGTGGGGAGGATGGGTGCTGGGTTTTGTGTTTTCCTGTTGTGGGCTTTTGTGCATCTGCTCATGACGTTCATAGAGAAGAGGGAATGATTTTAGGCTTGTAGGTTGTGCCTCGTGCAATTCAGCTGCGTTTAGGAATGGCTTTTTTTGACACTCAGGTTGGGTTTCTTTTCTCTGTGCTTCTCCTGACTGCTTTTATGGAGAGCAGCCTGCATCTGTGGGCTCCCATAGGATCTGCCTGTGCTGGGGTTCAGCGAGGGGAACCAGGGTGGGAGTTTCTCTTGGTGGCTTATGGAGCCTTTTCAACTGTGTTTTTCCCTAGCTTGTAATTTTTATCCTCTTGGTTGTTTTTAGTGGATTCTGCTGTTCTTAAAACCTTCCAGCAGTGCTTTCTGGTGATGGTCTTGGTGGGCAGGTATGCTTTCGGGTTCCCCTTTTGCACTGAAAACACTTGTGTTCCTCCTGAACTCTGCCAGGAGATTGGGAGATGCTGGATTAAATGCTGCTGTGGGAGGTTGGTAGATCCTCTTCAGAACTGGACAATAAACTCAAAGCTTTTGCATCCACCCTGGCTGTTGGTGTTCCTGGTAGGATTTTTCTTCAGGGGGAAGGGTTGATTGCTGGTCCCTCTCCATCTCCAATGTGCACTCGTACCTTACTAAACCTACGCTGTTTGAAAAGGCTTTGGTGCCTCTACTATCTCTAGTTGTGCAGCAAAGTTCATGCCTTTAACGGATAGCTTTGGATATGCAGTCATGAGAGTGATGTTTGTATCCTGAGCAGGTTGAACTGGGGGTCCTGGTGATAGCCCTGAGATGAGAATTCTTCATGTACCTGCTAACTGGTGGAGCTGGTCCAAACTCACCCCATTCCTTTCCCAGCCTTATCCGTTGCCTCCTGTGTAGGAACTTAAGATCTTGAGCTTCAACTTTGTTAATGGAATGATGGATCCATAACATGAGTTATATTATTTCCAAAGGCCAGCCTCTGCTCCTAGGCTCCTACCACTTCAGGTGAACTGGATTGCTATTTGAAAAGTCAGGGTTTGCCAGCTTTGATGCTCTGTGTGCATGTGGCCGGTGTACAGCACCGCTTCTCCGAGCGTCTGGGCTGGAAAACAGCTAGGGGCTTCCCAAAAGAGTGGAGTGATGAAATGCTCGAGTGTGCCACTTGTGTTTGTGTTTGCAATGCAATTCTTGTAAGCTAGCAAATGATATATGTGGTCAAAGCTTTTCTAGGTAGAGGTGGTCTGTCTGCCCTCTTGCTGTGCCTGACTAAAGCAGGAAGAGGTGGATATCAGGAGAGATGCCCTCCTTTGAAGATTAATTCGTGAAGGATTTCTCATAACGACTGTAGCCTACTAGGTTTTCAGGATGGTAACGTGGGGCTTGGCAGTGGAGTTGTTAATAGGCTGCGCATAATTTACATCCCGCTTGTACAAGACGTTGTGGGACACATCACTTGCTGCTTAGGATTTTCAGGGCAGAGATTATGGCTTTGTCCAAGACCCTTAAATAGCATCTAATTTTGCATGTCCTCAGTCTTTCTGTCCCATCCTAACTGACAGTTGTTTCTGCCCGCAGCGTGCTGCCGGCGCGCAGGGAAGGCAGACTGGGAAAACTCATTTTGTAGGGACAATCTTGCAGCAGACAAAAGCTGAAGATAGGAGGCAACTTGTGCAGTGACTAATGCTGAGCTTTATAAATAGCATGAGAAGCAATGAAATGCAGGCAGGGAGGTGACCTCGAGCACGAGGCCATGGAGGTAATACAGCAGCGCTCGGGGGCAGATGAGCTGGGAGAGCACGGGCTGACATGACCAGCAAACAGCTCCCGCTTCAAACTGGATGTGTTTGTGCCTCTGTCCCGCATGTCCTCCCTGAGGGGATGAACAAAACCACGTGGGGATCTGGGCCAGCTACAAACGGATATGCAAGTCCAGCATGTCTCATGTCTTCTGCCTGGGTCGATGCCTCGAGCAGCGCCCAGAGCATTGTAGAGAGGTTTTGCCAAAAGGACAAAGCTACGTTTTGTGGGTCTGTGTAAGAGGAAGACAGAGGACCTATGGGTTGTGGGCTCTGGAGACAGCGCCGTAACGGTCTGATGGGCTTTGAAACCACGACGACCGACTAGCAAGATCTGTCTGCCTCCAGGATGCTGAGTCCTGGTTAGACAAAGTCAGCACAGGGCTGTCCTAGGCTGTCAGCGCGAAGCACAGAGCGCCAGCGGGCACAAAGAAGGTCAGAAGCTGGAAGGCTTGAGCTGTCTGTGTCCTCGCTGACATTTCTAGACTCTGCCACAGCGTACGCAATGCCTGCGGCGCATCCCCTTATGCATCGGCTGTAATGGAAAACAGCCAACCCCATCCTTGGAGGCTTCCTTCCATGGGATGTGGCAATGAAAGGCTCTTAGGTGGCTGGGTTATCTCCTTGAGCCCTGACATGCTTTGCTGATGCCAGTGAGGATGTTGCTACTCGCAGCTGCCTTAGCTTTTTGCAAGACCTGAGCACTGGGGATCCTGCGTATAAGGAAATGAAGCGTTTACCCTAGAGAGGGTGCAATTTCCTGACTGCCCACGTAGCACGCATGCAACTGCACGCTCTGGAAAGGTAGCTAAGGACTTTGCAAGCTCAACTGCTGTTGAGCATCACTTGTAGCGCGCCAACTCTCCACGCAACAGCACTGTGTGGGGCTGTGGGTGTACACGTGTGTGCCAGGAACCTGTGGAAAACCCCAGGTGGGAGTTAAGTACAGCTGAGAGCAGCGTGACGTCACCAGACTGGCAAATATTTGCTTTGAGGTTCCCATCTCCGAACGCTGACTCTATGAATTAGTAAGAGTGTATGACTACTTGGTGCGTTCTTGATACGAGTCTCCCCAGAGACAAAAGCAAGCATCTAAATATACGTGTATATATATATATATATATAAAAAAAAGGCCCTGTGACGCACAAGGCATGTAGTCGATGGAGCGGAGTACTTCCCTTGAAACAGTGATGTTCCCACGCATGGCAAATAGAGCAGATGCATGGGAGTCAGTCTGGTCCCTTGGGAGAGGATGCTGTTTGGTGGAGAGGGGATCCTTCTCCCGGGTGAAGGCTGCAACCAGCTCTACGTCCCTGTGAGCCCTTGTTGGGGATGTATATAAAGGGAGAGGGTAATAGCTGCCTCTTCCAGCATGCACAGAAGCGTTAGCTCCTCATCTGGGATTGTTTTGCAGATTCCGTAGGATGCTGAAGATTAAACTGATTTAGCTTGTCTGGGTTTCAAGTTTGCAGAGGTCTCTGGATCAATTTTAAGGTTGTGCTTGTGGAGGGTGTGGTTCTTTACATTTCAATCATTCATTAAAAAACTAATCATCTGGGCTGTAAATAATCTATCTACTGCTCTTGTCCTTGTGTGGCTTTTCTTACTGATAACTCCTATGAATACATTTGCTTTTAGTGGTGTGGGAGAAACTGCACAAGGAAATAAAACTTGCAAACTAATTAAACTTCTTGGTCTTGTTGAGTAACAAGCTGGAGATGTTGGCAGGGCTGGGAATAGATCTGATTATCATTCTTCCTCTCTTAATAGCCCGAGGACATGGTTAATTATTAAATTGCTTGTTAATGTATTGAAATATTGCTTGGCATTTTTAATTTTCTTTTTTTTTTACCCCCTTTTATTTTCTCCTCTTGCTGAAGGGCGCTCCCAGGACCTGATGGATTTCTGATACCTCGCTCCTGAGGGGCTGGAAGGAGCATGGTTAAACACCAGCCGCTGCAGTACTACGAGCCGCAGCTATGTTTGTCCTGTCTGACGGGGATCTACGGCTGCCGCTGGAAACGGTACCAGCGGTCACATGATGACACCACCAAGGTGGGTAGTTGACCATGTCACCTCTTCCTAGTGACTTTGGGATGGGTGTGGATCTTGGTTGAAAAAGCTGGATATTTGATTTTTTTTGTTTTTCTCATTGGCTTGGATGGACCATGGAAACCACTGGCCCCGTGGCTTGGAGGTCTGTGAAAAGTTCTCGCCATGTGGTTGATGTAGCAGAGGGGCATGGTTAGTTGGTCGTGGTTCTCAAAGGGATTGAGTGGTGTGGGTTTGGCCAAATCTGTCCGTATTTTCCTTTTGGTGCTGGGGCAGACTTCTGTTTTGCTCCTTGCTCTGTGTCTTATTGGTGTGCTTGTGTTTCTTTTGGCTGAATGGGGTGGACCTGCATTTCTGCCTGTGCATGTGAAAATAAGTTTGTAGGTAGGGAAAGGCAGCAGGAGGTGAGAACTAGCTGGGAATAAACAGTAGAGCTGTTAGAGTTGACTTTTACCTCACCTGGATAAACGCGGTTTTTAAGAGCTCTGACAGAGGGAATCCAGGCAGCGGGGCTGGACTTGCGCTTTCCCTGTTGTTTGGGGCTGTGAGATGGGGTCCCGTGAGACCTGACTGACGTGTTTGTGGGAAGAAGGGTGAAAAAACTGCTGTCAAAGCTGCCCTGTTACATTTTTTGGCTAATGGTTGTGTATTACTGTTCTTCTGTGCTCTCATGCTGTCTGGGTTTTTTTTTTTTTTTAGCATGCTTACTACTTAAATAAATAAAAAAAAAAACCAACCCCAAAAACCCAACCCAAAACTTGAAATTTCATTTCCTCTGGCAATGCTCCCAGGAGATCCTTTCATTGCTTTTTTGAGGGCTTAGTTTTGCTCCGGTGACAGTTAGTTTCTCTGGTTTATTTTTAAGTCTATAACCAGGGATCTTCCTGGCTGTGGAGTGCCTTTCCTCTGGAAAAGAGGCTGTTAAGGAGAAAACGCTTCTGGGCAGCAGATCCCATGCCAAAAATGCTCCTGGTTCTGAATTGCATCGATTGTTGGTGGTACAGCTTGGCTGGGAGCTCCCATGTGAATTGAAAAGTCATGGCTTGCGTTTGTGCAGCGTAAAACAAATGTCCTTTTGCAAAGTAGAAATGTTTGTGCTGGTTTTCCTCTGCTTTCAGTCTGGCCAGCTTGGTCGGACTGACCGCTTCTGAGCCAGCAGAAGTTTCCTTTCAGCAAATACCCGGGCACATCCGTAGTGGTGGGTGTAGGTAGGTTTTTAAGAGTTTGTCAGGAAAATAGTGGGATGTAATGTGTTGGCATCTGTGCGTGTACTTAAATACTCAAAATGCCTAATTCCGTATGCCTTATGAACCAGAACATTATGCTTCGCAACTAAAAATCCATAGAAAAATTGCCATTGACTTAATTTGTCAGTGAAAACTGACTCTGCTTGCAGTGATTTATTTTACCAAAAAGTATCAGTGGCAGCGTTCCAATTCTACTTGTAATTTCAATTGTTTTTCTGGTGCTAGAAAGGAATTTGTTGTGTTTAAAGGTACCTGAGCTAGGCTTAAAAATATGTCCAGTGTCCGAGTTGGTCTTTTTAAGGTCTACATGAGGTCTCAAGTTCCACTTTGTTGAATACAGAAATGGAGAAAACGGCTATTGCAGGAGGAAGAGAAGAAAGTCTAAAATGAGCTACAGGCTATGCAAAACCAAAGTATGAAGAATCTGTTCCCATCTTGCTGTCAATAAAGTGCCTTGCAGGTGTTAGTGCTGGAATGAGCTGGATTGTAGCACTGTATTTGGAGGGGAAAAATGCAAATGAAGGCAAATTGTCCTCTGTTGGACAGGTCTATTTGCATGTGCATCTGCAGAGAATGGGTGTGATCTCTAGGATATGTGTAAAATGACTGAGAAACTTTTTTTTTTTTAGCTGCAAAGTAGTCCTTGGCTGTTTGAGCAAGCAAGGTAACTGCTATGGGCTGAAAACTGGTATCAGCATCCCTCTGCCTCTCCAGATGGGGTGGGAGAGCGTTTCATGGTATCACGCAAATTCAGGACCGCTTGTATGGCAAACTCCAATCTCTGCAGCTGAGAGAAGCTCTGAAGCAGGGATGGACTTTACCCCAAGACACAAGGTGCTCCCAGCATTGGGGTTTAGTGATCCCTGGTCTGCAGGAGAGGACTTCTGGGATGTGTGAGAACTTGCCAAGATCCCAAGGTATTGGATTGGGATAGGAAATCTTACATATGCTAATTGGCTCCAGCTGATTGATGTATATCCAGCCACAGTATTTAGGTGTATCTGTGAAGGATTAACCAGGAAAATACCATACCGTAATTTAGGTGCCTATTTGCTTTACACAAAGGCAGTGGCATATTGATGATGATACCTATTGTATTGCCCTGTATCTGACCCTAGAGTAACTCAGCCACTGCGAGACCAGAGTAGAGGCAACTGTAGTATAATACATGTTTTCCTGAGCGTGGTTTCTATAAAAAGGGGTATGGCATACTTGAGAGGTCTTAAGTCTTGCAAAAATCTGGAGCTACCTGGGAAGGAAGGAATTAGGGTATGTACATGTTATGTTAATACCCTGTAATTATCAGGAGGCAAGGCATGTAATCAAAGAGCAACTTTTTTTAGTGTAGGCTCCAGCATGGTTATCTGCTTTCTTTTTAAAAGACCAAACTTTCTAGAATAAAAGGTTTTCACCTAAATTTGGGTCACGACCCAACCTTGAGTTCTTGAAATCTGCTGATAACTATGAATGTTTTTCTGACTTGTGCTGCAGCTCAACAGCCAGAGTTTTAATGATTCCTCTCCTTTTCCCCCAAATACATGCAGATCAGGCTTTCTACTACATATTAAAAATTTACATGAAAATGAGTTTTAATTGTAAGCTTGAGTTCTAAGTTTTTTTGGGAGACTGCTTGCTAGAATTTTAATTATCTCTTGCTTTTCTCTGACCTTTTGAGAATGGAGGAGGGGGGCTGAAGGCACCCAATCTGCACATTTGGTATCCTTTTTAAATTTTGAACAGCTGAAAAATTCCTTTTTCTATTGTGTGCCTTCAGCTTTAATGGCAAGACCCTCTTTCATGTTTTTTTAAATTTTTAATGTTTTTTTTTTTTTTTAAATGAAAGGCATATAAAAGAGAAGAAATGGTCTTGCTGAGATTCAGACCATTATAATCTCTGTGGCTGGTGTGAGGAAGCAATTTCTGATCTAACTACAGCTTGCTCATCAGGTATTCAACCGAGGTAGTTCTTATGAAGTCAGTGCATCATCTTAACAGGGCTCTATTGCCCTGAACACAGAAACTGCGGGTAAATAAGCTTTGGCTTGTAGTTGCCGTATGGGCTTTCAGAGGTCTGAAGTTCAGATGGCAGCTTCCAAGGTAGCTCCCAGATACCACGATCCTGTTGATGGATTGCCAGCAATTAAACACAGAGCGCGGCACTGCTAATTGCAGTGTATAAACAAAGCACTCTGTGCACAGCTTGTGTGCTTCACCCAAAATGAACTGCTGTTGGGTATTACAACACTAGAATAGCTCTTGCGCCCAGGGTAGAGTCCAGGACTGGCTGCAGCATCTTTGAAAATCCATCCAGAGATATTGCAGGATCAGTATTCACATGGCAGATGTTGATGGGTTGCATTGTATAAACATGAAGTTAAATCTAACAACTGGTTTTGTTCAGTTTTTATTGCTTCCGAAACCATGTTGTCTGTACACAGCAAATATCACACCTAGGAAATCATCCTAGGTGGGAGTGGGGAAAGAGATATTCTGCAGAAGAAAATGGCAATGATAATTTTTCATCTATCCAACAAACAGAAGAAGCCACTTTTATTGGCTGGTTATTTTTGCAGTTACTGTGTATTGAAAAATCTAGGGGTCTTTATTTATCTCTAGTTCCCTGTCAAATAGGGTAAAATACTATCACCATTTGCAAAGGGCTTTGGCTTCTCTGCTTAGCGCCAGGCACAGCTGATGCTGTACTTCCCAACCACGAACCTTCTGAGATAAAAGTTGAGGCAGACAAAATGTGACTGGGAACTCTTCTTGTCTCCCCCATTTCCCTTGGAAGCTTCCAATTTTTACAAAACTATCTTTTCCTCCAGAAAATTGCCAAGAATAGGCAAGGGTAGGTGCCTGGGTTGGTTATGTGCAGTAAGAAGGGCCATCATCACCCAGGAAGGAACCCAAAATTGGCAGCTTTGGATCCCAGGTGACTGAAATTGCAAGATCCCTGTGATTTTTTTTTTTTTTTTTTTTTTCTCTTCAATGTCATCTACAACATTTAAATGGAGGTCTCTTCATGAGCTTTCTGTGAATGGTGCACTTCATGGTACTTCTCTCTTCTTCCTCCCATTTCTCTTGTCATCACTAACACTGCTCCTTTCCCTCACACCACCTCACGGGTGTTTACATCTTGTATGTACAGAAATCCCACTGCTTTCTGAGTGCTCTAATCCCACAGGTGTTAACCTGAGCATCTAATAAACCAAACCCTTGTTAAGAACCTGGAAAGAAGGTGACACTGGAGCTGATGAGATGCACGTCCAAGCTCAGGAGTGGATTTCTTTGAAAGCTCTGGGGGTGGTCAGGACTGATGGCCAATGCAACATGGGTTGGATTTTGGGTATAACATTGATGTGTTTTTGTCCTTAAAAACACAACTTGTGCAGAATCCAGCTTAAAAAAAAAGTCCCTCTTACCATCTTTCAGTGTGGCTTTGTAGGACTGAGGCATATATGAACATTGGCCTGTTTAAAGCCCCTGTGCCTCCTGGAAACTTCATATTTTTACAGCTTTTTTTTAGACATCCAAGGCATTGCCGTCCTTCCTTTCTCAGAGATCCCCATTAATTGCTGATGGGAGCAGCACAAGGACCTCGTCCAAGAGCTTGGAAATGCTGGTTGCTGGTACCCGTCAGCTTCTGATGTTGGGAGAGCTACTCCTGAAGCCTTGCTTCCAGTGATGCTGTTGCGTGGCATTTCCCCATTGCTGTATTTAGAACCCATTTCTATGTGCCAGCAAGTATCCTTGCCCTTTTTTTTGTTGTCCCCTCCCCAAACATGTGTCCTTGCAGGCTGTCTTTTCCCCATCTGGGACGTGGCTTCTCCAGTCCTACGAGTAGCTGCTCCAACCTTTCCCCTTCTGTCTCTATCCTCTTCTAACAGTAATATTCGGTAATTGTAGCAGAGATGTCTCCTCGTTGCTGTAGCTTTGCAGGTTTGCTGCTCCCATCAGTGAAGAGCTGTCAAGCCTGGAGCAACGCCTTGTATAGCGAGTGCATCAGCTCCTCTGAACCCAGCAGCAGATGCTCCACCGTTTGTGGAGTTCAGGATCTGCCGTGTTACGCACTGATGGATTGCAGTTTGAGAGTCTTTGGTACCTGATCAATAGAAGGGCAGCAGTAGCTAAATATTGCAGGCTCTTTGGAAGCACCTTGGGTCGGGAGTGTTGCTTCATTCACCATCCCTCTCGACAAACAGGCTTTTATAACTTTGCTGGGGAAAATACCGAGATGTATTCTCAACACCTTCCTGGGGCTGCTCTGATTTAGTGTAATAAAAACTTAATAGGGCTTGGCAAAGTGCCTCAACCTTCCTGACCTGAGGCCTCTGCAGCAGATGGGCATGTTGAAGTGGGAGGGAATTGAGAATTTCCCAAGCCAGCCAGTTCTTGCTCAGCACTCTCCAGGCACCTCCCTTCCCTCCTCAGAATAGCGTTCCAGCGTTAAAAAGAATTGCTAATACTCAGGCAAAATACCAAACCCTCCTATGTTTTGTGTGTGAAGTGGCATAAATCCCTCTGCCAGCTTTTTTTTTTTTTTTTCCCCTCTGTAACTGGGTAAACTGAGGCATGGAACTCAAGCTGTTGTGAGATGACTTGGTGGTGGCCAGCACTGACGAATTTTGAATCCCAAGAATCATCCCAACACAGACACTTCTCCCTGGTACCTGTGAATGTGCTTAGGGGCTTCCTGATGGCACCGGCTGTTGCCCATGGGTTTGGAGGTGAGGAGCTAGGAACAGCATCTCGGGTGGCACTGTGGCCGATTCCACCAGGAATCACAGCTAACTTGGTGGGTCGTAGTTGTGTTCTCTGCAGCTTTAACTTGTCTGCCTGTGAATTCAGGCTCTGGGTAATATTATAAGTGGCCCCTGGACGGGGCTGACCTTTTTACAGGTGATTGATTAGCTCATATAGCAGTGGCTTAGAGAATTTCTAATGCTTTGTCATTACTACTTTATCCAGAAAGTTTGAAGCGATCCATGCGCAAGCTCCCTGTGATAAATGGCCAGCCCAGCCCCTCTTGGATACACAAAGGTGCCTTGTGACTTTTCCGACATTACGGGCCTCCAGGGTTTTATTCATATTGTGGCATTTCCTTGTTATAGCTGCCAGATGTGCTCCCTCCGACTGTTTTTTCTTTAGGCATTGTACTAATTATCTGGGTGAAAAATTCCATCGTTGGAGCCCGTCATCCCTCCTTCCTCCTGTTTGCTCTTGCACCGTTTCAGGAGGATATAGCAGATGCTGCTTCTCCTGTCCTCCTTGAAGCAGCTGTGCACATTGTGTTGGCTTAAAGTGTAATTGGGGAAGGTGAGCTCAGCATCACTGAATGTCAGTAGGTTGTTTGCCTAAAGAAACCCACTTAAAATGCACCCGAAAGTCCCCAAGTGGCTGGCGAAGCTCCAAAACCAGAATAGCAAACCAAAAGAAGATTGTAGGGATGGACCTTTACCACCTCCAGTTTTCATCCTGGGTTGCGCTGAAAACCAACCTTGATTTTAACAGCTTAAAACAGGGCTGAATAATTAGTGTGTCTGTAGTCTGTGTAGGCAAGTAGATCTGGGGACTGGTGGCCAAGTGCTGTCTCTGCAGGAAAAAGAGGCTTTGGGCTCTTGACAAGGGGATGGAGGAAGAAGATGGGAACAACACCTTAAAGTTAAGGAAGGATATAGGCATAAAAGGGACCTTCAAACCCTTTAAAGATCCCCAGACAAGTCAGGACAAAACTGGACTTGTCCTGTTTCTCATATTCAAGAAATCTCCACGTTTCTCTTGTCCTTACTCCAGCAGCAGCAGCCTGAGGAGATGGCTTTTGTACTTTTTTTTTTTTTTTTTTCCCCCCCTTTATCTTCGGTTTCCAGACAGAAGTCTAGGCTGCCTCTGCTTCCCAGGAAATCCGTTACATGTTATCAGGGGGTTTAGCCAAGCCTTTCCTAGAAAGTATTTGGAAAGCGATGACTTCAAACTTGCTGTGCTCAACTTTGGGAAAAAGAAAGGCTGAGTGCAGATACAGTTGGTGCCTTGAAGCTCTTGAAGATAAGCCCTGCTGAAGGAGGAAACTTTAAAGGCTTAGGCAGTTGGCTGTGAGGACACTGATTTCTCACCTATTACTGGAGTCAGCTTCTTGGGAGAGACCGGGCCAGAGTTTGAGGGCTTCCAGGGGCGGCTGATGGAAGAGATGGGAGGAAGCTGCAGCCCATCGCGTTGTTCCCTGTGCTGGGAAAGCTGATCTGGGGCTTGGAAGTTGCGCCTGTTGCCAAAACAGCAACCAAAAATGACCTCAGGTGCTCTGCTCTAGATTGTGAGATGTTCACCCTGATAATTTGCTTTGAGGCTTCTTTCTCTGAATTCCTCCTTGGATGGTTACGGCTATGCCAATGTTTCCATGACAATCATCCAGATTTTGGTACTTGGGGAAGAAAAGGCTCGATGCATCTATTGCCTCCTGATGCAGCGTGTCCCATCTGGGATACTGCAGTGCAAGACTTGCCAAACACATGTGTTTGTTTGCTTTGTAGCTTTTTTGTTTTGTTTTGTTTTTAAATCTGGATAATACAAAGGTGCTCTCTTAGTCCATTGACCAGCTACAGATATGTTTAAGGCAGAATATACTTTAGCTGATACTTTACCTCTACCTCTTCCTACCACCCGACAAGTGGTTGCACAGAGCAGTTAAAGCAACCCAGCAAGGAGCACAGCTACCCCTAATTTCTGCTCACAATGCTGCTGCTGTGTTATCGAGGGTGACACCACCAGCATAATTGGTACATTATAAATGCTGTGTGATACGGCACGCGTTGGCTGCCGCTGAGCTATCAAAACATGCTCTTGTACGGGCAAGTTGTGGTCATAGCAAAATGATGGGGACTGCTGGGGCATGTGTAAGAGTGGTGGAGAAATACAAAAATGACCAGAGCCAGATGCATCTCCCTGTCCTTTCTGCAAGCAGCATCATTAAAAGATCAGCAGTGCTCACTTACAGCATCTCTCTAATTTTTCCTGTTAACGGAGATTAGAAACCACATTGCCCCTTATGATTTGAATAAATGCTTTGTGCAGATGCCCTGGTTGGCATGTGGTATGAGAAGTGAAGGCAGTGGGTTTGTTATGGCCCATGGGGCAGCTGAACACGCTCGCTAGACAGCAGCAGCACTGGAGGAGCTGCACTGCCGCTTTTCTTCCGGAGATGGTGTTTTTACATAGCGCATCTCCTAATCCTCTGTTTAAATAAATGCAAGGTGTCTGAACTGTATAGATACGGGAGGGGAGATGGGGGGGGAATATCTAATTCTTGTAATGTCTCTCCCTGCCTTTAAAGTATCTTGCTGCTCGTGTAGCTGCAAGCCAGTATAAATGAGATATCAAACCCTTCCTAATGAATTGGGTGTTTGCTGTTAAAATTTATTCCCATAAAGTGAAATGTGAATGATTCAAGATGGTCCATCTGGTTAAAAACATGAGGCCTTGAACTGAGGCTTCTGATGCTTTTTTTGGGTCCTTTTGTGAAAAGACAAATGAGGAGCTGTGATCCATTGACATAATGGATTGCTGTGCTGTGTCTGTGATATGTGTATTAATTCACTTTATAGTGAAAGACTCTTGTAATTCCTGCTTGGCAAGGGCTGTTAAATGACCTGAACAGATGATCTAAGCCCCGTTGGCGTGATATATTTGCGTGACTATAGGCTTTGGAGCTGGAGCTGGGACTTTGCTGGGTCTTCAGTGCTAATCCCCAGACGGCCGAAGGTCACTGGTCACAGAAATTGCTTGCTTTGCTGAAAACCACTATTAGAGGATGGGTGAATTTGCCCTTTGCCATGCGGTTTCAATTTGTTAATGTTTATGACCGTAGGTCTGAGGACATGGGAGTTGTTGATGGAAAGATGCTCTTTCAAGCGTGTTTGATTTGAGGTTGGGCACGAAGGCATTGGATGCTGCATGTTGAACATGACCAGTGTGATTCAGAGCTGAATCTCCATGAATGGATGTGTCCGATTATGTTGGAGTGATGGGCTAAATGCAGGAAAATCCAATCATTGGATTAAGTATTGATTTTTTTTTTTTCCTTATGGCTTTTCATTTTCCCCAATGCTTGGAATCGAAAGCAAAACTACCCTGTTTTCAGGGCTTTACGCATCACTTAAACGTCCTTTAAATGCACCTTTGAGCCCTTCATTTTACAGGGAGGCTGTGAGATGACACAGGGTGGATGATTGTGCAAGGGAAGGGGTTTGAGATGCTCCTAGCTGCATATGGACATCTCACCCTGCCCAGCCTCCGGCTCCTGCTTGCAGGTTTTGCTGAAATCCCTCAGGTTTGTCCTCGCGGTTGCGCTGCCTTGTAGGAGCTGTGCTGTCCGTGTTTGTGGTCTTGCTCCCTCGTGAAATCTGTTTCTCTTGGCTGTGGGAGATGCCTGGGAGTCAGGGAGAAGTGCAGACCTCTCCTTGCGTCTGGGGTTGCAGGTGGTTCTCCTGGGAGCACAGGTGCTGTTCAGATGTTGTCTTGCTCAGTGATGTTTGAATGCTGAAACGCACTCAAGCTTCAGCGGCGGTGGAAATTTCTTTCCCCAGTGGGGAAGATGAAAAGGCAGGATTTCTCTGGATTTTTCCCAAGGCTGTCTGCTAAAGAAGATCTCATCTGAAGTGTGACTGTAGCCAGCCTTTGAGGCTGAACTGAATTTACACAGGGTATTGTGCTGTCATTATAACATGGTTTTTCTCTCCTATCTCATTGTCTCTTCATTGCATATTCCCTAAAGTAGGTCTGTGGTCAGCTGAGCCAGGCAAGAATTGCATTTGCTGTGTGTGGTGCCATCAGACCAGACTTTGCAAGGAATGTTACTGGGTCTATCTGGGAATGGCATATTTTGGTCTTCATGAAGGAGCAAGACCTCTCTTAGGCTGGGTAAGAGTCCCATGGTAGCCTGGCAAGGAGCAGAGCGGTGTGCTAGCCTCAGAAACTGGGCTTAACCTGCCACGAGCTTGCTTATCGTCGAGACCCACATCCTCAGACAGCTCCTAGAGAGGCTAGGATAAACCTGCCGTGGGGCAAGGCTGATGCTGAAGCCACTGCCTGCTTAGACGAACCTGGAGAAGACCCTTGCTGGTCACCTTTAGATCCTACTATGGAGGTACAAGCCCAGAAAGCTGGTATATTCATGACTGCTTGACCAAAAAGCCAGGCAGCATTCTAAATTACAGTCGATGCAATAAATAGTTTCAGCCTTAATGGGTTTGGGTTGTGTTCTTCCTCCAAAGCCATTCTTCAATATAAACAGTCAGCCATTGACTGCAGATACTGTGGCCTCCGTAAATTCCTGCTTGTTCCATGCGAAAGATGTTTCCTACTTCAGTAATGCTTGTTTGAAGAATGGGAAATCCCAAGTCCTTGACACCCTAGGGAAGCCACAGTGTTTGATAACTTGCTGCCTGGTGCAGCCTAACGCTGTCGGGGTGAGGATGTTTGACTAATGCTGAATCTCTGGCTTAGCCCTGATGTAGGCAAAATGCTTGTGGGAGGGAGTCTGCAAAACCCATTGACTGTTTTGCCTGAGTTAGGATTATGGGCTCAGACTGGGTGATTAACATGCCCTATGATTTATAATGCTTTATAGGTGTCAAAGGTTTTTACTGCAGAGCATCTGCAAAATGTGTTTCAGGCTATAAACAGCCAGCACTGAACTGGAGTTGCATCTGGAGAGAGGGGGGAGGCAGGCAGGTGGGAGACAGAAAAAGAGGGGGGAAAAGAGGGATTTTTTGGGGCCACGGTCCCTTAGAGCCAGCCCTGTGCTTTGCAAACAGGAGCTAGCAGCTCTGTCAGTTGGGTTTTGTCCAGAGCTTTTCCCTGGACACCTGGGTACAGCAATGTCCTTCCAGTCTGAAGACAGTGGTGTGCAACCACTCTTGCAAAATCTTTACCAGTTTGAAAGAAGATGCTGGGTGAGAGATAAGGCTTGGATGCTCAATCAACTCAGGGTTTAACCTGTCACCCCATATGGGGGAGCCTTTCCAGGCTGTCCCTGTGAGTCCCCTGTACTAGTTTTGGCTGGGATAGAGTTAATTTTCTTCTTATTAGCTGGTATGGTGCTATGTTTTGGATTTGTGACCAAAACAGTGTTGATAGCAACAGCTAAAATATGTTTGTGTTGAAGAATGCTTACACAGCATCAAGGTAGAATGTTTACTGAATTCCTTCTAAAAGGTGTGTGTGGGGGGAATGAGGTGGTGGTTCTGCTTGCTTTCCAAAACAAATGTTCTCCCTCTCAGCTGTGTAGTCACTGTTAGTGCTTTTTAATTGAATTGGATAACTCCTTTTTCAAACAAGGCAATGGGAACCTGTACTCCTGCCAGTGCAAACTTCATTGTTGGTAGCTGCACTAACGCAGATTAATTCAATGTGTTGCTCTTTACTTAGATATTTAGTCCTTTCCCATGTCTAGAGCCATAGATGTGTGAATTCTGAAGAGAGCAAATGATAGAAGTGAAATATTAACATCATGGAAGTTTGACTTGTCGGTCTGTTTTGGTGTCTGAAGTCCTCTTTCTGATCTCAACAAAGATGGTGAAAAACCGAGGTCCTTTTCCAGAGGAGGGTTTATGTTTCTCTCACCCAGAGGGAAGCGGGTGTGACCTTGCTGCCCACCAGTCAGACTTGAGTGATTTACTTTACTTTTGGGTTTGAATTCACCAGTCTCCTGATCCACTGAGCCTGCTTTCCCAGCGCCTTTCCCTGATTCCCAGGTGTCCTGGAAGAGATCCAAGGACAGTTGTGCTGGGACAGAGCATAAAACATTGGAGAATGACTTTGCAGTGTATCCTTGCTGGGTGGCTGGATGCCCTGAGAGGGTGTATTGGTCAGTGGAGAAGGCTTTTTTTTCCTTTTCTTTTTTTCTTCCCCTCAAGTAGAAGAAATTTCCCTCCCTCTCACAAAAGTAGACTTTTGAGTTGATCAAGGATGCCTGTGGGTCCAAAATGACCACAAAAATTAGCTAGATGAGAAGAAAACCTGGCACCAGTGGGAGTGAATGAATGAAAGGGAGGAAATAAAAAGGAGCAGGATTAGCTTGTGATGACATTCCCTTGCTAAGTGTCTGCAGAAGGAGAGAGGCGGTGGGACAGAAGTGGAAGCTACGCAAGCACCAGTCTGAGAGTAGATGGGGTCTCCTGCCTTCCCCAGCATGTGTCCGTCACCTGGGACAGTCTCCTTCTCCTTTTCACTACTGCTTGGCCCCATCCCAGCTCGCAGCCAGCTGTTCCCACCGAAACTGTGAACGGCTGAAAATAATCATGCAAGATGTTGATGGAAACTAAGAGGTTGTGTTCCCACAGGGCCCTGCTCGGGGACTGCTGATGAGCTGTGCTTTGCAAACAGTCTCCTGCTGGTGTCCTCGCTTTGTTTTCAGCGGTGGATTAGATATTTATAAGAAAAATTTAAACTTGGCACCACTTGAGCATTACTTTTAAATGGCTGTGAGCAGCAGCCTTCAGGGAAGGGAAAAAAGAAAGTAGAGAGATCTCTGTGCTGAAGAAGTTGAACTTTTTTTGTGAAGCCACGCGTGGAGCACAGGTGGTCCAAGACAGTGGTGTCCTGCAGCTATAGCCCTTCCCAGATGTACATCGGCTTCCAGGGAAGATGTGCGAGTGGATTTGAGTGCTCCGTGGGGGTGCTGGTACTTTTCCAGCAGGAGGAAAGATGCAGTGATGGAAAGCCCAGTTCTTGCCAGATGGGATGGGTGGGAGATGCTGCTGTGCAGATGGTGGGGCACAAGCTGATATCTTGGTTGCTGCTGTGGGGAGACAGCAAGCTTAGGATGGGAAGGTTTCAAAATAGGGATGGGCTGCTAAATGTTGGGGAGGAGAACATGCTTTGAGGGGGGTGAAAAGGGAGAACTGGAGGGAGAAGGTGAGGCTTGAGCTGGGAGAGACGCTCCCATGTCCTGCATCATCTGGGAGAAACCTGGCTAGGTGTCTGCTGTGCTAAAGAGCTTTTTAGAAGCTCTGCACGACTCGGTACAGGAGCGCTTGAGTGAGGGGATTGAAATATTTGCTGTAGGCTTCAGCCAGGCACAGAGCTAAGCCTGCCCAGTGTTTATTTCTGTTAATTCCTCTGCCCAAAGAAACATGTTTTCCTTCAACCTCATCCCTTTGGTGTTGGATTAATGCAGAATTGAGAATAAAAGATTTGGGCAGAGTAAATTTTCAGTGAAATACAGATAAATAGGCAGTTGCTTTTAACAGCTGCTGCCATCTTATGTGTTTATGAAAGGGGAGAAATGTTGATATAATGGGAAACAGAAGGCCTACACCAATACCCTCTTCTCTCCCGTCCCTTTCATAAGAGTCCTGCCTCTGCTGCCGCTCACTGATTTGGAGGTCAGGAGGAGGGCAGGGTAGGCTGGGGAGTGGGATGCTCTTGTGCACTTTCTTTCACAACAGATGTAACTTTCAATGAGTGCGTATCATCTGCTTTTATTTTCCTTGGGTGACACATCCTATTGCTTTGGTGAAAGCCACAGAGACGGTGCAGTGTGAAAGAGCAAGTGCCTGTGTCACGCTGTGGTTCCCCTGGCCCCACTACACACCACTGTACTGGGACAGCTTCGCCCTCCTTTGCAGAACGTGGTGGTTTGCGTGTGGGAATGTCCTTTGGTTAAAAATGGCAGGGAAAAACTAAGTCCTTCTGCGGGACTGTAAAGCTGTGAGTAACGGAGCCGTGTAACAGCCCTTGCTCAGAAATCTTGGCAGAGGTGGCAGGTTTTGGAGCTCCTAAGTTCCTACAGGTGCTGAAAATGAGCATCTGGGAAGAGGGCAATGTCTTGTACAAAATGGGAAAGCCTGCAGCTAAGAATTCTCTTCTGTCTGGCTTGCCACCTGGCCCATGAGCAGAAACCCACCTAGCATGGGTTAGATACATACTCATCCAATTCAAATGCTATACCCAAATAGTCAGTGGCTTTTCCTCCCCTTGGCCAGCAAAAAGACTGCTCTATCTCAGCAGTCTCTGGCTTAGACCAGAAGTTGCATCCTGGATTTAAGAAATCTGATGAAAGATCTTGTGGTTTCCTGGCAAACTTCCATAACTGGCACTTTTTTGGAAGGTTACACTGAAAAATCCTGATGTGCTGCTTTCTTTTAAGCTGATTTTTAATTTTTGTTAAGCAGAATTTCTTGGCAGTTGTGTGTGCAGGCTTTCCTCACAAAGTATTTGTAGGACGTAGCTCTAAATGAGGCACGTCTTGCCATGTCTAAAGATAAGCGGTAACTGCATCATGCTACAGACATGTGGACATGTTAAGGATTAACTTGTAGATTCTGGTGCTATGTTCTGAGTGCTCTTCAGTGGTTTTGATGCTATTTTGCAAAACAGCATTGTCTCGCACTGTGTTTGGCCTGCTGTTTTGGAGAGCGGGTTGTACTATTTTGAACTGTCACGTGTCCTCCGTGGCCTTAGAAAATACTGCAGGGATGGCTTAAAGCCTGCGCCAATCATCTTTATTTGCATTGACGGCCATAATTTTGCTTGAACAGGCTCTAACAGTTCACAAAAGTGTGTTGCTCAGATCTATTTCTCCCTGTTTTACTGTGGCTAACACTGAGGATTCTCACTCTCCAAAACCATTAGATGCCTTTTTTGAAAAGTGTGCCTAAAACCCATGTTTAGCTATAGCACAATATTCAAGTAAGTCGGTGATATTCAGTGGCCTTTCTTGTACAGAAGTCAAGCCAGATGATTTAATGGTCCCTTTGGTTTTTAAAATGTATGTGTTTTATTTTGTGATGTAAAAAGCTTCTAAATTGAGGGCAGAGGTTAGCTTGCCAAATGCATCGCAGCTGTTCATCCTAATTTGGAAGGAGAGGCTGCTAGAAGTCCTGGAACAGAAAGGCTTGGAAGCTGAAATGCTTTTGCATAATAATATCTTTCTGCCTTTTAATACAGATGTTCATATTCATGCCTCCTATTCTGGGAGTCTGGCCAAGTTTCTGCATAGAGGAACTGCACACAGTTCCTGGTCCTGCCCTTCACCCCAGCATCATCCCAGAACAGGTACAGCCTGAGAGTAATTTCCTTGCCGGAGTTTCCAATCCGTTTATTAATAAATCAGACAATGTGCTGTTTCAGACACATGGTTGGTTTTTGCATTAAAGGGGTAGATAGAGCATATTTCCCTACGGGGCAATTGCTCTTTGTAGTTTGCAAGCTAGCCCCATTAAATTAAAAAAGCCACCACAAACTGAAACTCTGCAGCTTTCTTGCAGCGTGTGGGTTATCGCAGCGATGCTCGTTCAGGGAATTGAATCTGACGGTTGTGGCTGTGTCTTCCTCCCCCTTTACCAGGAAAAGGCTGTAGCAGTTCAGCAGATTATTTTTTTTTTAATTTTTTTTTTTTGTATGCGTGCTTATTGCAAGTATTTTTGGGAAGCAAAACTCTGCATCAGAAGACTCTGTTCCCCATGTAGCTTATTGCTCAAGCAAAGAGTTTTGGTATCTAGGCCGGTGTTGTGACCGATGCACTTTTTTGATTGTGGCTGTATCGTTCAGGACCAGAACAGACCCCTTCTCTGCCAGGCTGTGTCCTCTGGCCCAGGTTTTCAGGAAGCTACAAAACTTCCTTACTCTGGGAGTTCAGTAAGGGGATTATTTACCCTCTAAACCTCCAGCAAGTATCATCTGAATTCCTGACCCCCCTCCCGCCCTGCCGTGCACACCAGGGCAGAGAAGTCGTGTCGGAGATGAACACCGCTGCAGTGGGAGCCGGGTGTCTCCTGTGAAGTCTGCCTCTTCAGCAGCTGAAGCTCAAGAGCTTCACCAAGGATTGTGAGACATGTAATAAATAGGAGGAGTTGGCAGAAAAACGTCTTCTGTGCTCTTAGCGTATGTGAGCACGCAGCTAGGCCAAACAGCGCACGTTTCATTCTCCCGAACTTTTGCTCGTAATGCCCGCTCTGAATCCCCTTCAGGTCTCGGCAGCGATGCGGTCAGAGCCGGCCCCACCAGACTTCTCGTAACCCTTTCCTTGTGCTGGTTGCGTGGTGGGGCCAAGGAAAAAGCTCTCCAGAACGTGCATGCAGATGGCCAGATCCTGACCTGCAGCGAAGGCCAGATTCCTTCGCTTTGAGCAAAGGCTGGTTGAAGCTGGGAAGCTCATAGCAAAGACTAGGGAGCACAGATGGGTTACGATGATGTTTTTGGGGGGGTTGTTCTTTCAAGTTGCTCTTGATGGACGTTGAGCAAACACCCAAAGTGGCTACCAGACCAACTCTGCCTCCTGACCCAAAGTTCTGCGCACTTGGGTGGGTGCGTGTGTTTGTGCTCGTGTGAAATCTTGACATTAGATGTTACTAACGTCAGAGCTTGGCTGTAGTTGCTGCAACCTCATTCCTGCTGGACTCTGCTAGCAAACCGGGCTTCCACAATGCTGTGTGTTGCTGTTGGCTGCCCATTCCCCAAGGTGCCATTTGCAATTCAGTTCTCAGCCCAATAAATGCATTAGTGGGGTGAGGAGGGGAAACATTGCTGTGCAAATGGGACTACGCTGACTAATGATGTTAAATCCTTGGGCTGTAGTAAGGTCATTTGCATAGTCCTGCAAACAAGGTTTGAGCTGGCTACACCATGGTGGAGTGCAACCCCGTCTCCGCCTTGTCTTGCGAATGTAGTGGAAAAGCTGAGAGCCCATGGGTGTCCGAGTTACACCTTGTTGGCTTGGGTGTCCTGTGGTGCATGCAGGTTTCCGATACTTTCAAAAGTGTTGTGGGTGTGAGTAAAATGAGGCTGTGCACCATGACCGTGTGTGCATGGGTGGTTTGGTTTCTGGTAGGTAGCTCTACAGCCTTGTGTGGTTAGTGGAGAAGAACCTGAAGACACCTGGAGATGTGGTTTTCCCGGCATCCGTCACCAGACCTCTTAGTAATCTGCTGGTTTGTTGTTTTGGAGATGACTTGGCTGCCTGTGGGATCTGAGTGGGGATCCGGACTGCCTCAACACTGAGGTGCTCAACTTGGATGCCAGAAATGCTTGGGTTTTTATGAATTGGGAACCTCTGCGCTAATGTGTTGGCTTATTAACAGCATTGATTAACAAAGCCTAAAAATATAATGACTGTTCTTCAGTGTTGGCTGTGAAGTTGATCTACAATTTTTGACTGTCTTTACTGTCTTGTGAGTCCCTCTTGAAAAAGGGGCCTTGCATTTAGGGGTGTTTGATTGCAGGTTCAACCTTTTTCTTTTAGGAGAACTACTGCTGAGCTCCAGAGCATGATTTCAGGGGTATAAGCAGCAGCTGGAGTTGTGCAAAGAGAAGCTGTGCTTGTCTGTGGCTGGAAGTTTTAATGTTTTTTTTTTTTTGGTGGCTAGTATTTGTAGCTCATCTCAACCTTGAAAATTATTCTTTTCTTTTGTGCTGTCTCTACAGTGAGCCGTTAAAGGAGAAGAGCTGATGAACTGGTCTGGACCCGTCTTTTGTCATGTTCTCCTTGACGTGTGGTTATGAACCTTTATTTGGCAGCATGCTTATTTGCAGATGATGTCAGCCAGCACTCGAGAATCAATTGGCTTCAGTGCAGTCAAAAGTGGCCCTTTTTCAGCGTGAATTATGGAAAAAAAAAAAATGAAACAACTAAGGCCTTGTCTGAAGTCTTCTAAACTTGGAGCATTCTGACTCTTAAAAATTGAATCAACTTCCCTGTGTGCTTTCCTGAAGCCTCGTTGGCTGGTTGTAAAGTTGATGTTTACTTTTGGGTGACAAACAGCAGCATCAATTATCATCAAATAAAGCTTGGATGGTTGTTCAAATCACTTTACGCATGCCAAAGATGGCCCCTACTCTATGGAAAGCAGCTCTTGCCCAACTGATGGGTAGGGAGGTGTCTGAGGCAGGGGCCATGCGGTGATAGGCAGCTCTGGACTTGAGGGGGATGTGACTAGCAGAAGCCTGGTGCCTTTAACCTCACCTTGTGCAAGAGTCTCCTTGCTGGGCTGAAATTCCCAAAGTGGTTAAAAACTCGACCATCTCAATGGGATTGAGTCAGTTGGATGCTTAGCAAAGGGAGAGGAGAGAGACCCAGCTTCTCTTCTCATCCCTTCCAGGAGAAACCAACCTTTCTCTTGATTGCGATGTTTGGGGTGATGCTTTATTTTCTTTCCTTTTTTTTTTTTTTGTATCAGTGCTGTGCAAGCCTCTGGTGATGTCAGCCCTGTTGCCAGGCTGAGGACCGCAGGTTAACGTTGGAGGAAGAGCGTGTGTTGGCTTTTCCGCTCTCCCAGACTGTTGGTTTCACCGCAAGGCTGTTCTTTCATTCTTGCTAGCTGCTGTCTCTTCATATTTTACTTTTTTTTTTTTTTGATGCAGCTATGCTGGCCTTTCTGGAAAAACAAACCACCTTCTGGTTCCTCTAATTCAGAACACGCTGCTATGCCTTACTTCAGGGTTTGCTTAACAAGCCTAGTTTGTAACCACCTAAACCGCTGCAGATCTTGAGCAAACCGCGCTGCTGTGAGCTGTGCCTTATGGTTTTGGTGTTTTCCTTCCCCAGTAAGGTCAGGAGCCTGAAGCTGAATTGTGTGGGGTAGTGTAGCTTTTAGCTGAGTGATATCTGGAAAGGGGATCTTATTTTGTTGCTGTTCTTCTTGAGGTCGATGTGAATTAGTGTGTCCAAGAATTATTAGCAACGTGCCTGAGTCTGACCGAGCTATTTTACTGCAATTGTCTGCAGCCATCGGGGGTTCCTGCTTCTTCAGCAAGAAGTGAATGATAAATGGCACAATGCAAAGTGAAACCTGCCTTGATGCTGCTGCTGTATTATGCTCCAGTGCATTTTATCTGTTCTGCCGAAGCGTGACACTGCTGTGGGTGTTAAGGCCTTGAATGGGCTGTTGTGTGATGACCAGACTCCAGCACTTAAATTATTCCCATGATGGCTGATTTTTTTTTTTTTTTTCCTCCCTAACATTTAGCCCTTGAGAGGTAAAAAAATAAATAAATCCCTCAAGCAAAGCTTCTGCCTTCTCTCCAGATGGATGCTGGCTTTGGATACTCAGCTGCTGCTGAAGCTTGTGACTTCATTTGGTTTCCCTCTGGCAGTGCACTGAACCCATTTAAATCTCTTGCAGGGAAAATAGGTAAATCCCTTCCATATGTCAAGTATTAGAAAAATACATGACTTCTTTGACTTGCACAAAGTGTCCCATTGTCCGGCAGACAGAGAAACAAGTGCACCCTTGTTTCTGGGAAGCCGAGCTCTAACCTCATGCTGGTAAATCTGACATGTCACTGTCCACTACTTCAGATAGTCTCTGTTCACATTAGCTGGGCATGTGGAGGCTAGGGAGGACCCTGATCTTATCGATTTTCCCCTGAAAAGAGAGGCACTTCAGTTTTTGCCTGCTCTAAATCTTTTTTATTATAATCCTTCAGGTCACTGGGTTGCCCCCAAAGATAGAGGAGAAAGCATTTTGCATAGTAGCCTGTTCAATGGCTTTTGTTAACAGCTGTGTCTTTGCCCTCTGGATCTCATCACGTGGGATAAATAAGTCTGTGTATTGATGGGGCAACGTCTTGCGGAGCAAAGCGCGAGCACGTAGGGCTTGCCAACTGGGTCAGACAAAAGGTCATCTTGTCTGGCATCCTGTCTCTGCAAGGGCTCAGCAAATGGGCGTTTGAAAGGAGCAAGAGATCATCCTGTTTGTGCTCTGTGCTCCCTTCGTCTCTCTCCTGGCTTCTAGCAAGCAATGGTTGAATGCAAAACATAACATTGCTCTGTGAAGCTGCCTGTGCTCATCCGGAGCGACCTTGTGCCAACAGCTTGCTTCAGAAATGCTGTAAAATAGAAAATGGCTTGTGATCTGAAAAACGGTCCTTGAATCGCTTGGAGGTGTTCCTGGGAAATCGGAAGCTGGCTTGCACCTAAATCGAGGTCGTTGCTGGAGGATGTGTTTCTGCTCATAGGGCTTGCAAGGGGCTGGGCTGCTGCTTTCCAGCCTGGTATCTCTGTCTGGAGAAATGTTTCCTTAAGGGCAAGCAGTAGAATCAGAGGTCAGGCAGGTGAGGGAGAGCCCAGGACCCCTGTAATAGGGCAGCAAGGGCTCACTGCCGCCTCCTCTTGCAGGTGAACAGACTATAACTGCTTTCAGGGTAACTGGAAGGGGACACAAGTGAAGAATCCATCATTACCCACTGCTGCCTTTAGGTGCACTGAGAGTTAGGGATGCCGCCCAGTGATGAATAAATGGGTTGAAACATGAATGTTGGGCATATTCTTCTTCCCGGTGCAGCTGATGGTCAACTTAGCCAAGAGGAAGATGAAAGCAAGGCAGGCAGGGCCTTGGGTGGGGAGGGGAGGGATGAATGAGGGTTGGAAGGTGCACGCAGTCTCAGCAAGAGCTTTTGGAGGTGCTGGAAGAGGCGATGCTGGCTGTGCGTCCGTGTGCTGGGGACCCAGATGGCTGTCTAGCATTAAATCCCCAGAAATGGTGGAAATAGGTTGGTGTATCTGGCGATAGGAGGTCCCTGCTTTGGGGCAATGTGGTAGTGGAGAGGTGGTGTGGCTCAGAATGGGCTGAGGAAAAGTGCTCTTCTGCCATAAATATTGTCATTGTTCTTTCCCCTTCATCCATTTCAAAGAGAAGTATCATAAAGGGGCTGCAACTTGCCTGGCACCTTTGTTTTAAGGGGAATGAGCAGCCCAAGGGACAGCCTTCAACAAAAATTCTGATTAAAACACACCTGGAGAGCCATTGGTCTAAAAAAACCAAACCAACCAAAAAAAGCCCCAAGCCAAAGAAACAAAAAACCCCAGAATACAGCAAGAGAGGGACTGAAGTTTGGGTGCAGGTGATGAGAAATTTGCTTGGCTAATATGCATCCTTAGCAAGAACGTCTTCTATTTGCTACCTACTTAAACTAATAAATCACAAAAGGATGAAGGAGCTACGGGCTGTCCATCAGCCTTGCACCGTGTAGTCCTTAACATGACATGACTTCTGCAACTGAGGCATGGGCAGTGGCTGAGGGACCATGCATTGCGTGGTGGTATGTCTGTTAGGGGGATGAGTACTGGTGGGAACTTTCACTTCTTCCTTTCCTTTGGGGCTCTCATCTTATCTTGCCCTTTTTTGCTCCTTTATAGCAGTTTGTAGCTGTATGGATGGACTGAATTTCCAATCCTTTTTCTTGTGCTTATGAGATTGAGTTTCTTTCGTATGTGCTTGCTGTCCTGATGCACTGAGACTTGCAGAACCTCAAGACAAAGCCTGGGGAAGAGGAAGGTAAGGGTGAAGGGCAAGGAAATAAAACGGCAGCGAGGAGGGATGTGACTCTGATCCAATAGTTGGCTGCACTTCTTGATTTTAATTATCTGTTGTCCATCAACTTGCCTAGAAAGTGAGTGGAAAAACCTTTCCAATTTAATAGCTATTGCTTGACAGTATCTTAGAACTGGAAAAAAAAATCATTTTCTAGTGAGATTGCTTTGAGTGGACACATGGACTTCTTAGAGTAATAAAATGGCAATAGGGTAATTTCTGAGCACACTCCCTCTGAAGACTGGAGAACTGGATGAGAGTGGTTGGAGATGGTCCCAGGGACCTCATTCCATACATTGTATTTTCACATACTTCTTAATCTAGGATATTGTTCTGCTGCTCTGAGCCTTTGCTTGTACCATAGGACTTAGGCAGAGTTTACCTGCATGGGAGTAGAAACAAATTCAGGATCATGACCTCTTGGCTGTATGTTTTGCTGGTTTTCTGCTCTCGTTATTTGAAGATTTTTTTTTTTCTTTCTTTTTTTTTTTTCCTTCCCCAAGGTAGTTTTTAGGGGTGCCATGCTAAAATATCATCTTCATAATGCTTCTAGGGAGCACGAGTCTTATTGGGTGTGAACTTGTAAATAAAGTAAGAAATAAACTTCTTGTTCGTGCGTGGCTCAGTCTGATTGTTGCATTTTCATTGCTCAGAAGCACGAACTGGGCGCCAGAAATGCAGGTGGCCTCATCTAAATCAGTGTGGCTTGTTCGCATCTGACCTAGACCCAAGTTGTGAGCTGCTCATGAATGAGTTGACTTCATGTACTGCGAGAGATGGCGTAGGTAAAGAGGATAAGATTGTGGCTGCTGTAACATGCAAATTATGTGACATAAACCCAAAATGTTTATTTCATGATGAACTTGCCCAGCTGGTTGAGGTTTTAGGTCTGGACCGGTTCTCGTTTTGACCTGTGCTTTACAGTACTAAACCCACATCTGTCTGTACCCAAAGGACATAATGCTCTGATGGCCTGAGACGATATTGAGAGATTTTTCCCAGGTTGTGCAAGTGTAGGGGAAGGCTGCTGTTGCATTCACCCTGATTCCTTAGGATGCCATGTCTGGTGTGAGGCAGTTGTCTTGAGGGAAAGTGTCATGGCATTTTTGCTACGGTGGGATTGATTGATGCCAGGGCGTGACTGATGCAGAAGAACCAAGAGGTTCTGAGTATTTATAGGTCTGTTTTCAATGGAAATGCTGGTTAATAACAGCGACAGCTTGGATCGTGATGAAGAATTTGGTAGCTGAATAGTTCCCTAGAGGCTGGTAGCATAAACACATTTAGAAGGAGAGAGATGAGCAGTGTCTCCCAGCCTGGGTCATCTTTGTAATGCTTGGCATGAAAAACATCACAGGGCACCATTTATCCACTATCAAAAGTGTCATGTGGGGAGCTTGGCTCCTCTGAGAGCGAGTAGTCCATTTCTCCTTTGGAGTAAAAATTCCCCCAAAAGTAACAGACTTAGTAATTCCTTTTTTAAAAAAAAAAAAAAAAAAAAATCTCTGTTGCTGATTCTGGAATACAACTCTGTCTCAGCAATATCCCTTTAAAACTTCCAGCCAACATGGGAAATAGTCATTATTTTTTCCTTCCCCGTCTTCCCTGGCTGCCTGGAACAGGGTTTTGAGCAACTCCCTGCTCTATAATTCAGTGGGTATTCTTGCTGGGTTTAATTTCATCAGCTCTAGTATCAGTTCCTTGCTGAAAGCCTGTCAGTGTTTCCATAATAAAACGCAATATTTATGGGAAGCAGATAAATCTGTGAAAGGTTTTCTTTGCATAAATATGAGCCTTCAAGCGGAGATCTGGGAGGAATTTTATATATTCAGTTGTTTAAGTTAGAGCTAGAGGAAAAAGTTATCCATTTCGTATGTGGTTGTTTTTTATTATTATTTCAATAAAAGCAAAAAATAGCTTTCCCTGTTTGTTTTTTTTTTTTGAGTTGGACTGCTTATGATTGTGGAGTATGGCAATTTATTTGAAAGAAAGTGTTTCTGAAGTTACAGTTAGTTTTCACCAGCAGTTGTTGAAAACTTGAGTTGCCAGTACTTCAAACTTTATTACTGGTCTTGTGATGGGAGATTTTTTCCTGAAGGGGCCAGCCTGCCCTCTGCAAATATATTAAACCAAATGGGAGGTGGCCTGGCCTTTCTTATAAAAGGCAACTGAGAAAATCAAATAAAAATAGTCCTTCTGCTCACCCTGGGCTGACATGACAGCAAATGCCATTAAAGCAACCTGTGCTCTTATGTCGGCGTCCTAGTGCCAGTTTCATTGGGATGAACCCGGAGGGCTAAACAAAGGGATAGCTGGAGAATGAATTTCTTTGGGATTGATGACAAACTCTGCTCAGAGTTGTCTTTTAAAGAGTTACTCAGTGCAGAGGCAGTGAGCCTCTAGCTACGTTTAAGGGTTTTAATTCTCTTCAGGGGAAATAACTAGTGAATAGATTGATGCATAGGTCTGGTACTTGCTTTCATGAGTTTTAGATTTGCAACAGTTCTTAATTAAAAAGCAAATGGTAATCTCAAGGTGTTTTTCTTCTTTTTTTTTTTTTCTTGAGATTTTTTCTTCTCTCTTATTTTCCCCCCTCATCTCATTTTCTGCTGATTTGGTGTAGGGTCCTGCTCCCATCTCAGACCTGCTGTGAGAGGTGGTGTGCAGCAGAACAGCACAAAACTGACCTGAACTGGGAGCGGGGAACTGGTACAAGAAGGAACCGGGAGATGGTTTCTGGCCCCAGCTCTGTGTTGTGCATCTTTGTAGAAGTCCCTTCCTAAATGGAGAATGTGCAGTCACGGAGCTCTACCTCATTACTAGATTTAACAAAGCTAGTTCATTTGGGGTCAAAGAAACTAATTGGGGGGGGGGGGGGATAGGGGGGAGGTGTATTTCCATTAGGACTCTGTGCAAGCACCCTATCCTTGGAGATAAATGTGTGCTGGGAAAAAGGGTTTGTAATTCAGCACCGTGTCACATGTCAGTCGGGAAGCCTATTGATAGCATTGTAATTCAGACACTCTTACTGGTTTACTGCCTGAGTTTCCAGCCTAAAGCGTGTCCATAGGGGTTGCGGTGCCGTTCAGGGGCACGTCCCAAGCAGATGCACCCTCTCTCATAGGAGGTAGATGGTGGCTGTGCAGCAGATCATGCAGGGACTGTCGGAGGAGCTACAGCCTGGACCGTGTCGTAGGACACGCAGCTCAGCCCAGCGTCTCCGAGACTGTCCGAGCCTTTCTTGCAAATGGGATCGGGGATGTGGAAGGGATGCTGACCGCTATGAATGCACGTATGAGTGCTTTGCCTTTACTCTTCCCACTTCTAGGCTGTGGGTAGAGGTGGTGGTGCAATGGGTTTATTCTGGGTTCAACCCACCAAGGTCTGATTTGAGTGTAGGGTAATACTCTTACAAGCAGCAGCCCACAGAGTGGACTGTCGCCGCTTGTTGGATAATGTTAAGCCAAGCATTTGCATTTGGTGGTTCTTTTCAACCTAAGTTCATTATCTGACTTTCTGGCTGGGTTTGGGATCTTTGTGCCCTGCTTTTTGCAATATTTGTTATCCAGGCCATTGTGTGATCGGGAGCTGTTTCTGCTGGGGAGTTTGGTGGTATCTCAGTACCACTTGAATAACAACTCCATCGCTCTTTCCTCTCCCCAGGGCATTACAGATGAGCAGAAAAATAATTATTGCCAAACTAATTTGCTTCACATAGCTTGGTTTATCTGATGGAGCCTGAGGTGAGGAACTAGTTGACTTTACAGTGGATTGATTAAGGTGAAATACAAACACATCTGGCTCACCAGTTTTCCAAAATCAATGTGTCCTTCAAGGTTTGATCATGTTCCTTTATACTGGTAGAACGGTGGTGATGTTGAGCTGATTATTGGGCTAGAGAGGTGTCACTTGTGTCGAAAACATCTCTCCTCTGCCTGGATGTGTCTAACTGAAGCGGGTATATACAACCTTCCTGGTATAAAGCCAGTAGATGATATGGAGTGGCAGGAAAAGGTGATTTTTTTTTTTTTGATCTCTGAACATGACAGCAATGCAGTGATGCTGCAAAGGCTCTTCAAAGGCTGTTGGAGAGTGGAGTGGCTGCAGGAGGACGCTGATGTATATGGGCACTTATGTGACATATGGAGTACAGTGTCCTAAAGGGCTGGGATATGCCCTGGAGCAGTTCTCCAGGCCTGATGTCTTCACGCTGAGACCAAATGCCCTCTGGGGACATGCTGTGGTTGAACATGCATTGCTGTGCTCAGATAAAGGGATGCATGGATGAACTTTTCTGTTGAGTAGCCAGGCTAAATTATTTCAAGTTATTCCTTTCTCCCTTTCCTAGGAACTTCTGCAAAATTCAAGGAAGCACTTTTTCCTGCTCTGGGAAACAAAACTTTCCCATGGTGAGCTTGTTGCATTAAAAGCAGACCTGTGTAAGAGCATCTCAGCATTCAAAGCTGGGGAAGAGTGATGAAGTAACCATCTCTCTCCCTTTCTCTCCCTCTTTCACATGGGTCAAAGCTTAATTTTTATTTTTATTTTTATTTCCCTAGGCTGGCTTTGCCAGGTAAGGAGTTGGATTGGAAACTCTGGCTGGGAGCCAAGGTGTCTGGTGCATGGGCTGCACCAAGGTCATGGCTTGAGGCTCTGGGAGGCAGATGCTCCCTGGAGGCAAAGGCATCTTGTGACTCGCAAATCTGCACCAGCCTTGGAGAACAGGATGCTCTAATTACATTACTTGTCTCTTTGGCAAAACGCTAGCACTCCAGTCTAAATTACAGAGTCCCTGATTGCGAGAGCCTGTCCTCATTAACATTTCAACTGCAAATCTGAGGCACTTGTCTGCCTGCTAGAGCAGGGGCTGGGAGGGGAGCTCTGGCTGAGGCTCCTTGCGGTTGTCTTGGTTCAAATCTTCCTTTAGCTGAGTGTTTTTAACCAGTTCTACATCCAGTTAGCATGTTTCTTTTTCGGTTTTGCATCTTTCTTGTGTTTCAGCAATTTCGGTGTGAAACAGGTTGGGGGTTGTTCTTTTTTTAATCTCGGACCATTGCTAAAGGGATCTGTGTGTCGGATCATGGCAAGAGGGAACACTCGTCTGTGCTGATGTTAGACACGTTTTAGTCCCTGGCTGCATTGACCTGTCAGGATATTTTAAGGTATTAAGTCAGTTGGCAAGTGAAGCTAAACAAACAATTCTATTTTGCAACAGGGTTAAGGTTTAGCAGAGTTCTCCGCCCTCCCTGCCTAGGTGTGATTCATGAGATAATTCACTCCCTGTGCTCCCAAATTGTTTTCCTTATGAATTATCACTTGTTCTCCAGCCTGTCATTATATGCAGTTGGAAGCCGGGCACACCAGCTTCCCTAAGGGAATATATTTGCCTCCAAGGCTCCCCAGAAGTGATGGATGGATTCACCTCCAGTCCGGTGCGGGCTAGAGAAGTTCCTGCAACTTCCTTCAAAATGATGCTGGGCAAGCATAAAAAACCTGATGGATGGTGGCAATCTGTCACTGTAGGTATCAGGGTGATGTGGTTTGCTGCAACCCACAACAGCTGCTGGAGTGAGTGCTGGTTGCTTTTCTGGCACCTTTTAGGGTTCTCTACCATGTGTGAGATGGTCTTGGACCCGTTTTGTTCTCAGGGGTACCTGACTCGCACCCCTTCTTCTTATTGAGGGCTATTTTGTAAAGCACTACAGGACATGGTTTAGTGGGCATGGTGGTGTTGGGTTGATGGTTGGACTCAATCTTAAAGATCTTTTCCAACGTAAACGATTCTACGATTCTATGCTTTGATGATTCTCCCTTCACTCTGACTTGTCTGCAAATGAGAATAGTCATCTTACCCTCAAAGATGCTGCTCTTAAGGGTGTTGCACTATCTTTGCTTTGTAAATGACTCCCATCAGCAACCCTGGCTATCATACCAGAGGGGCAATTCTGGAAACAGCTGCGGGTGTTTGCACATTAACTGGTTTATGAGCAGTTAGTGCTAAAACTGCTTTATGAAAGGCCAGCACTCAACTTCTTAATAGTCCAGTGCCTCTGTGGCTTGAAAACAAATTAAGTTTGATGTTTTCAACACTTGGAACCAATATTTAAAGCTATTAGAGAGTTAGGAGAGGCTGAAACGACTGTGAAATCCCCCATTATAATCCTTACCACTGATTGAAGTGTTTTTCAAAGGTGCCTTTTAATGCTGAATGTAAGTGCTTAATAAAGCAAACAAAAAGCAATGATATACTGGTATGGCTTTTGAAGCAGCTTCTGGACTTTCCTTCTTCAGGAGGCTGCAGTGAAGTTGGGAGGGTGAATGTGGTCCAGGGAAAAAGGTCTCCCAGCCCTGGTGCTGATGCTGGATGGTATCCTCTGTAAGGGTGGCTGTGGGTGAGGGGCCAGTGTCCCTGCTGGGAACAATCCCTTTGAAGCCTTCAGAGGATCTGAGGTCAGAAAAAACAACAGGGGAAAAAGAAAGGCTCCAGCTTCGCCATTTCTGCAGTGCTTCCAGCAACATGGGCTTGTTCAACATCTAATGTTGCCCTGAATGAACTCTTTTTTTTTTTTTTTTTCCCCTTTTTTTCCCCCTCCCCTTTTCCCCCCTTCCTTCCTTGGCAGTAAAATTACACATGTTGCTTTGTGTTTTTTATTTAGTTAGTGTGTACTTTTTCCTACACCCTTCATCCCTGTTCTGTTTTTCTCCTCCTTTCTGTGATCTCTTTTTTTTTTTTTTTTTTTGCTTGCAAGGAGCGAAATAGCCAAAATCTCTCCCTTAAGAGCTGCAATGCAAGTAACATCAGACTGTTCAAATGCAAACTCCTTTTAACTCGGATATCTCATTTGTACTAGAGCTCGCTGAGGACAATGAGTTCTTGTACTCTTGTTCCTGATGATGCTGATTTTTAAGGCAACACCAGACTAAGAAAGAGATTGTTTTTCCCCTGCTTTGAGATCTATAAAGAAAAGAGCTGGGTGACGCTCATGGCACTTCTCAGAAACAGGCAGAGTGTGTTCCTTCTGCTGGGCAGTGCTGTTCGTATTTTTTTTCTACTTTTTTTTTTTTTTAAGTGTATGAGCAACCTTTTCAGGACCAACTTACTCAGATGCTGTTGGGCAGTAGGTGTTAAAATTGGATGCAAACTCCTGGAGGAAAAAGGAAGTATTACAGGCTGTCATTGTTTTGTGCATGTCTGTGTCCTCCTTGGAGCAAGTTAAAACCTACTTGGGCTCTGCAGCTCCAGTTTCTGTACTGATCTGCACTGCCCTCTGTATCTCTTTTCTTCATTGCGAAGGGACATGCTGATAACAGCATAAAAACCCGTGTCAGAGACCAGAGGAGAGACCAGATTTAGCAAATACAGCTTGAGGGACATGAGTGAATTAAAGTGATTAATATGATGTTAGACTTCTATAGATATTAGACATACTGAGCTCTTGCACGAACGAAACTGCAGGGCGCAGAGGTTGGGTTTTTCCTGGGGAGGGCTGTGCTGTTGCAGAAAACGCAGGGGCTGGCTTTGGCCAGCTGCACATTTGGCAAGGAGTTAGGGTCGGAGGTAGCTGTGCCAAACTGGGGCTGTTTCATGACCCTGGGGTAGCGACAAGTCCAGCTGTTGTATTATAGGGTGAATATTGCCACCCCCATCACTTCCAGGCTTGTCTGTGCAGCTGCTGCTTGTGCCCAAATTTAATTACATCAGCGATATCTAAAGATGAGCACATCCCTCCTTGTGATACCACCCCCAAACCAGCGCCCACGGAGGAAATTCCCTTTTTTCCTCCTGCTAAATATGTGACTGTCGCTTGAGACGTGCTCTTTGCTTCCCACGCAGGAGACCCGTGGGAGGGAACTGATCCCTCACTGCCTGCGGAGAGGTCGAGGGTATGGGGTGTCCCATGTCACCCGTGGTCTGATCTGGCACATTTGGATGGCTGCACTGGCCAAAAGAACCTTGGAGGCTTCAAAGGGGATGGGGGAGCGAGGTCTGCGGGCTGAAATGCTTGTACAGGGAATAAAAAGCTTGTAAAAACAAGGCTGGCCACCTGGTAGAGCGGAGTATCAAGCTAATTTTACAAATGCCACTTGGACCTTTTAAAGTCACCTATTCTCCATGATGGAATGGATGAGACTATAGGGAGTGGTGACAAAACAGTACATTCAGGGAAATCTTTGAAAAGGAGAGGGATTTGGGATCAGGAGGAGAGGACTCTAAACATGGAGCTGAAAGGCAAAATTTGGAAGTGATGGTCTTCAAAAGCATGTCTCCTGTAGATGGAGGAGGCCTTTGAGATGCAAGATCAGCAGATGCGTTAAATGCCACCCAGTTATCTCTGGAAAGTTGGTTCCTAGGTGAGAAATTGGTATCTTCTGAAGGATGGGAACGATGATGCCTTTGTTATGGAGGCCTGGATCTTGGCAGGTTCCTCTGACACCGCCTTCTCCAAGCACCCCATGGTTCAGGCTGGATTACAGGCTGGTAGGACTGTTTGGAGGGTTATGAGAGATGTCTGGTTTGAGACTGCCTGCAGTGCCTATAATCTTTGGTACCATATGGCTGTTCATGAACATATATAGAGGAATTGTACTGTGTTGCCTGTTTCTTGGGTGTCTGAGGTGGGTGCCCCTGTCCAGGGAGGAGGCTGAGGCCACATGCCTGGATGGAGAGCCCAGGGTCTGGCTCTGCATGAGAAAATGGAAAAAATGGAAGTGTGGAAGTGTTGCACAATGTCCCCCTGTCCCTGGAGCTAGCTGGGAATCGTTCATCTCCTTTGTAAAGGAAGAAGGTTGGCGCTTTTTTTTATATATATATATATATATTTTTTTTTTTTTTTTAGAGCTTTGGGTCCCCACGGAGTACAATCCTCATGGATGGGTGGTGTGGTGTTGCAAAACAAGCTCTGAAAATGTACTGGTTTATTTATTTAACCCTAAAGCTGCTGCTTTTTGCTGTGATGATAACTATGCAACCATGTGTGCAAGAGGAAAACTGAATTTCTTCATTTGCCTGTCAAACACAGCAGGGTTCACTTCAGACATGGGGCTGGATGGGCAATACCAGAGTTTTCATCCTATTCTGTCCTAGGATAATGTGGTCTTGGCATGCAGCTGTGCAAAACACATCTCCTGGGCTAGTGCACAATAACATCTGGTTAAAAGCTGTGCTTTTTCCCACCCTTTACGTGAACAGGGATTGGGTGTTGTCACAGCCCGTGATGGCTGGGTTCAAAATCCCAGGCTTAAATAAGCTCTGTTCTGTGCTGTTCACTACATCCTGGCCCTGCCTATACCATGTCTTCTGCCAAATAGGCTCATGCTCAGTAACATGTTGACTGACATATGTTTTTGTAGCTTAAAGCTCTGGCTTTTCTGGAAAAGGGCTAATGAGCATCATGAAAATGCTGCTGTTGGCTGCATTGCGCTGGCAGGTGGGGTGCAGTCCTTAGCTCCTGGTTTGCAGCTACTCTTGTCTTCAAAGGGGACGTACCTGCTGTTTTTTTTTTCTGTAGTGTCTTGCTGATGCGCCTCAATGAATGCTTATGTCTATACATCCAGCCTGTCCCTATTTTAGTTGTAAGGGGATGGGTCTAGAGTCTGCTTTTTTTTTCCTCCCTCCTTCCTTCCTCTTTCTTTACCAAACTTCTCCTTTTCTGCAGTCTCTGTGCTTTAGGGGGAAGCATGAATGAGTTGTTGGTCTGTAAAGGCTTTAGGACCTCTCTTGTACGGTTTTTCTCATCTGATGGGAGGCCAAGGCTTTTAGAAGTGCAGCTTTCACACCCTTTGTCGGTGTTAGCTCTGAGGATTCCTGCTTTTCCCATGGCTCCAAGGTTGATGTATCCAGAGTCACCCTTCAAGTGCACAGGTGCTGATCTGCCAGGCCTGTGAGAAACTCTTGAAGTAAAAATATTCAAGGTAAAAGGCTCCCAATCAACAATTTTTACCCTTATGGATTTAGGAAGGCAAAAAAATGTAAAAGAGAACATAGTGAATTTGCTTCTTCCTGTGTACTGTCTCATTCTGCAAAAGCACTTCTGTGTCCTGCCTAGCCGATTGACTTTGCAGTGTTTTAACATAACAGGGTGGTTTGGGGTTAGTGAAGAGTGGTCTCTAGCGACGTGACTGCTGGCCTGTGTATTGTGTGTGAAGAAGGTAGGGCACAAAGCCTCCTGGTGCTTTTTTGCACTTGCTGGCTTCTCGCTACACAGACACTTCTTCCTCTCCTGATGTCGTAAGACTGCTAGGCTGTCTCAGCTGAGCAGCACTGCTAAGTAGCTTGTTGCTCCATACAAACCTTGCCTTGTTGTCCTTCGTTGCATATCACCGATGCACGCTTGAAAGGTTGTGGGGGCGAGTTTTTGATCATGCATGGGCTGTCTCCTCTATTAACCTCTCAAAAGACAAGACAGTAATAAGTTATTTTTCAGATGAGTTGAGCGGCGATGAATGACTCAACTCTTCGAAGTCCAGCTCTAAGATCATTTGGCTGAAGAGAAGTAACATGTGTAGGAGGAACCGCGGTAGGTTACGTTCCTGGGTTGTCTGGATGTAGGCTTGGCTGGCCATGCCAACAGCCTCTGCTAGAAGCCATGAGATGTACTCTGGATACCAGATTGGACATTGGGGAACGTAAGTTTCTCACCCTAGCATGGCACAAGATTACACTGTTCTCAAGCATTGGTGCTAAAATTAGATCCTCATACTGCAAGGACACTGGGGCATTCCTAAAAATCTCAAATTCCCTCCTAATTTAAGGTAACCCACAGCTCCTGTTGGCTTCAGGAGGGTGTTAAGAGGGCGTTAGGATGCTAGCTTGCTTTTGAAATGTAGGTTGCTGCTTGTATGGATTTGGATGATGATTTCATCTCCATATATGAAAATGTCAGCTCCCACTGTTCCCACTTCTGTGCTGTGGGGTAAAACTTCCCTTGGAAGAGTTACTGTGAAAGTTGCATTAATACACAGCTTTGAAGAAGAATCCTAGCTCTAATTTAGGATGTTTGGTTTTTTTTCTTCCCTATTCCAGTTGCCTAGGAAGAAAGAGGTAGTCTTTGAGCCTAACTTTATAAAGAAGTGCAATTTGTTAGCTAGATGTAAGTAAATGGGCTCCCAGTGTTAGGGGAAAAAGTCAAAAGGTTAAAGTCCTGGTCTCAGTATCAGGGACAAACATAAGAGGCAAGTAGCCTAAACTTACTGGGATTTTTATTCTATATTGGGCAAATCACGGTTGTAGAACTGCTGCTTTTTTGTATATGGCTTATCTTAATGGGATACCAGTTACAGTCATCGGCTGGAGAGCCATATGTCAGATTGGGCTGGGCAAATGACATGTTGCAGACTGGGGCTAGATGTCTGGAAAACAAGGTAGCAAGAGCTGTGCCAACTTTTTTGTTTAAAACCACAAGTGCAAATGCACCTGCCTCCAGTTACTGCCACATATTCAGTGGAAACACTCGTGCACAGCCCGCTCGGATTCTGGGCCAGGTTGGGGTGGTCTAAATATGCCGAGAGGTGCAAAGAAACCTGCAAAACCAGAGGTGACCCCGAATAAAAGGAATGCCCTTGACTTGCCATCATGCACCCAGTGCCGCAGCTGCTGGAGCACCTGGATTAAGGTGCACTTAAAATAATCAGGCAGTAAATAGTTGCAAAGAATAATTTAATCATTTCCCATCTGATGAAGACCAAAATCCTTTCTATTTCGAAGTAGGGATCATGGTAGTTTAACAAATGCATGGAGGAAGGCAGCTGTGGTAAACGTGCCTGTCACTGCAAAGCACTGTCCTGCTTTTTAGTCTCAAAAAGTGCTGCTTTATACTATGATGGGTCAAAATTGAGTACGTTAGGTAAAGGCCAGAAATGTCTTGCAGACCTCTTAACTTCGGATGTAGCTGTTCAAAATGCAAAGTGCTGGTATCTTCTAACTGGAAATGAGTTCTTGGGTAGCATCCTGCATTGTGTCCACCTTCCCACTGGGTCTTGGTTAGAGTGGCAAAATGCAGCTAAATATCCAAAAATATTTTGATTTTGAGAGTTGGTGGAGAGAAACAGTGGATATTTAGACAAGAATTCATCATGACAAAGCAGCTGTCTATTCTTCTTGCCTCTTGCATATTTTGTGCAATAGTAGTCATTCTGGCAACTCTGGAAAAGTAAAATAAATGCATCTCAAGTTCAGAGAAAAGAAAACAAAGTGCAGAAGATGCTTTACTGTGGGGTTCTAGGAAGTATCTGCTTTGAAAAAGGGACTTCGGAACTTGGAGGTTTTTTTTTTCCAACCGTACCTCTGAGTTTGTTGCTTTTTTTGAGGATTATTATTGCTAGAAACAGAACTTGACTTTTTGGATGGCTTTGCATAGTGTTGAGAGGATGAGCTGATGCCCATCCTCCTGGAGAGCACTGCGTATAGAGAAGTGGTCAACCTGTCCCAAAATTGAGAGCTTACACTCCTTTAACCTGGGTGGTCAGAGGCAAAAGATGACCAGGAAGGAATTAGTAAGTGGAGAAAAAATAAATACCTGGACGTGTTTCAGGGAAAAGCTCATTGAACAAACGTACTGGCAAATTTTTGGACTGTTGGCTCGCTCGTGGGATTGTGATGAAATGCTTTTTGTGTGTCTTCTGAATTGGTGAAAAAGAGGCTTTGAGCTTAGTAATTCATGTATCAACATCTTGAGGTTTGTTTAAACACTTTTGTCTGTGATCATAGTGTTGGCTTGAAATAGGATTATGGTTTGTTTTTCTTGGCTTCCTGAAATTTTGCTTAAGGAGGACTTTAGCTCTCTTATTAAGCCATATTTACTATGTAAGGACACTAACACCGATGATGAAAGCTTGTGAAATAATTCATGTGCTTCTTGTGTGTTTGTCTACTGCTTTATATTTGTTATGGCTTTCTACAGTAGATTTGCTTTCATATAATTTGGTGGGAGGAGGGTTATATACATATGAATCTAATTATTTTAAATAGTAGGGAAGGAGTCCTCCATAGCTGCGTGCTCTGTCATTCCTGTCTGCAAAATTGCAGCTATTTATCCTGCTCGGGGTCCTGTTGCAGTCAAATTCCAGATGTCAGTCTGCTGGGTTTTAAAAATGATTTTAATTCTCTCAGAGGTCTAGAGAGGGTGTCAGGATTGATTTGCTGTCTGTGAATAGAGACTTTACTTTTGTGGGCTCCGAGCTTGAAAGATAACTTCAGGGCCACTCTGTATCTTTTTGTAGGCTTTGCAAATATTGAAAACCAAATTATCCAGATCAGTCTCTTCTTGAAAATGTTACTTTTTCTGTAGAGACTTTGAGAAGGCTTGTGGGGAAAATGCAATAGGTTGAGTTATCTTGATGCAACTGCTTGTGCTTATAAAATGTACCTATTGCTGTCATCTCAGAGCCAAACAAGTGCAGGCATCCTGTGATGGGCTTGATGCAAGCAGCAAATATTTTTAATTGTTTTCAGGGCTGACAAACAGTATTGTGCCTTTTACAAGCAAAGACATGTCAGAGTTGTGGACTCCTGGAAAAATTCAAGATTTAACCTCTTGTCTCCCTGTTTCTGAACTGCAGGTAGGGGCAAAAATAAAATACGGATGCAGCAGAGATCTGCTTGGCTGTTGCTTGAAGTTGTTGATCGTTACGATTCCTCTGGAAAAGCTTTCCTGGTATTGGTTTTTAGGGAAAATGGGCCATATTTCTATGAATCAGTTGTGCTATTTTATCCCTGCTCCCTTCATCTCATGTAGTTTTCTTCCTTTTTACTTGGTCCCAAAGCTGGGCTTACTCTGCTTACTGCACTCATTAAAGAAAAAGTAATTTTTCTGCTGGGAATGAATCCTTGCAGTATATGGTCCTCCCTGTTTGTGTATGAGGAGGAGAAATGAAGTGCGAAGGGGTCAGGCTGCATTTTGGAAGGTTTGCTGGACTTTCTTGCTGCAGGCACCACCTTTTTCTTGGCTGTTGAGCAACATTTCTTCTTTGTGGCTGAAGGCAGGTGTGATCTCCTTTCACAGACCCACGAAACAGGGGAAGAAAGGATGAGATCTTCTGCAGAAAGTGGGGAGAGTTCACATGTCTAGGCCTTGCATGTGGTCCAAGCAAAACATCATCAAGGTGTTGATCTGGGAACGATTCCTCTCTGCCCCGCTGGAGGAGAATGCTTCAGTGTTCTACTGGCATGCTGATTTTCCCTTGCCTCGCTCGGTGTAGGGGGATGTTCGATACAGTTGTTTTCAAGATGCTTTTATTACTTGTTGGCTGCTATTTGAACCTTGGTACAGATCTATCGATTCCTTTGGCCTTTCTGTGACTTTTCCTCTGGAACATCCGATGACAGTTCATCCTTGGAAAAGGCTGAATTGCTTTCTTGGAATATGTTGCACTAAAAAAGCTAGGGTTGAAGAGTACAAAACTGGGCTAGAGCAGGTACCCAGGGTGGTGGGAAATTAGATAAACTGAATTCTTGCAGGGTGGGCTTGTAAAATTACCGGGCTGAGGGCAGCTGGAGAGCCGGCTGGGTTATGGACTAAGCAAGCAGTAAATCTCTTTCCAGTGTCTGCCATGTGTTCAAATGCTGCTGTGTGTCCTCAGCTGTGTCTCTGCCCCAAAGGACAACTTTTGCAGGGAAATTCCAGATTCGGGGGAGTCCCTCTAGCTGTTGCATTGCTTTTTTATTGTTATTTATTTCTTTTATTTTCTACCATGGGTACTTTCAAGGCTACAAAGCAGCTTTGCTTGTGCATTTTTCATGTTCTGGTTAGCAAACTAGGACCGTAATGAAAAGCCTCCAAACATATCTTCAGGCTTGTGGTTTTCCTATATGTCTGTCCCTGGCAGTGGTGGCTGGACAGACCTCAGCTGAGGAGCAAAGCTGGTGCAACTTTCTGAAGTTTGGAAACTGCAAAGGCTTGTAGTGTGCTCTGGCTGGTCAAATAGTCCCTGTGTTTTGGGGAACCACAGTCAGGATTGTGGGAGGCTGTCGACACCACGTTGGGTTCGCAAGAGATGTGGAAGGGGAAATGGGAACCCTACATCCTGCATGAACGCCTGAGTCTTGGCAGATGCTGGTCCAACCCTGGGGAAGAAGAGGCTGGGAACTACAGTAGGTTTGCCCCTCCTTGCTTGCCTTTAGCTTCCATATAACTTTTCTGACTCTAGACACCTCTGAGATACTCACTGGAATAAAACAAAATGTCTATGCAACCTCCAGCACCTATTTGTGCTGCTCTAGCCCATTAAGACAGGTTTGCTCCTTCAGAGAGCCCAATAAAAGCAGGATTTGCTAAGGCAAAATATATATATATATTTTTTTTTTCCCTGATTTAACTAGATCAGCTTGGGCTGTGTTTAGCAAGGAAAGTTGCTGTGTTTCAGTGAAATTTGGCTGTGCTCCCGAATTACTGTTTGGAGAAGTTTCTCCCCTTCCTCTCCTGTCTTCTCCATCAACCAGCCAAATGGGTTGGTGGAGATATATCCCTTGGATCTCAGTCTGAGCTGTTACTGCTTCCTTATTTGTCATTGTGCAGAGTGGATCTTTTGCCTTCTGCTTCTGTATGTCTCCCTGCACAAATGAGTAAATGTTCTGGTTTGTGGGCTATTTTCTTAGCCAGTACAGAAAGATAATTTGGTTAAAAAGATGCAGTTGGAGACACATGCTCATGCTACAGAATTTTTATCATAAAATTAAAGCGAATCCTAAATGTAATAAAGAATAAAAGAAGGGAGGTGCCATGTATCACTATTTATGGCATTATGCTAATTATGCTTCCAAAGCTGATTTTTAATTTGTATCCTGCTAGAGTTGTTGACTTTAATTTATAATCCAATAAACCTATAGATTGTTGCTCAAGGCAGGCATGTCATAGCAGGCCAAACCTAATAATTTAGAAGCAGTTTAGTAAGCTCAATAGTATCTACAGTGCAATTGCTATTATGGGCTGGTTTATCCTATTTGGCGCTACCTTGTTTTGTTTCTAGTGTGCTGCTGTCTTCTGAATTTATTGCTGCAAACCAAGAATAGCTTGTCTAAATTCTCTAGACGGGGGGAAGCGAGCCTGTCCATGTGGTGATAGGACTTGCTTTCCAGCATCTCTGTGCTGGAGAGAGGTGACTCCCGGAGAGGAGACTCTTAGGAATATACATGAGATGACAGTGATGAAAGGGATGCTTGTGTACACGTGGGAGTGGGCTTATTTCTGTCTTGATTTATAGCCTTTGTAGATCCTTTTGCTCTGTAAGTTCATTGGCTGACAGAGCAGACCTTCCCTTGTTGCTTTTGAGTGCTTTCTGGGAAGCAGCTTGGTAGAAGAAACTCCCAGGAATTTTTACGTTAAAGTGAGCGAAAAGTAGGACAGGAGTCTTTGTGCTCCATAGGGAGCACGGCCAAAGCTTTTAGTCACCCAGACCGCATGGCTTTAATATCAGTTGAGGGTCTGGAGATGGTCAAGATGCTTGTGTTATTCACAATCCAGTGCAGGGAGGACGTCTGCATTATACTTGAGGAATACAGCCCTCGAATGATCTGAAATTCAGAGAAGGGTGGGACTAGTTTGGTTGAGCCTGGATAAATGAAGGCATGAACCTTGCTCTGAAGTCACGTCCTATTGCTTTCAAAGCTGTTTGGGGATATTTAGCCCTTGCAACCAAGTTTTGTGCATGCAGGGTATCTGTGTGGGTCCTGCGGATCCCAAGTCCATAGCTGGTGTAGGGGTGGTGGTTTTTTAGAGGCTGCTTTGCACCAAATGGAACAGCTGGCTCTCCTTTAGCAAGTGTTTAGTGACTCTAACCTAGGAAACCTTCCAAGTGATGGTTGTTTGAGGTATATACATAGTAGTGTCTATTGAAAGGGTGAAGCTGAGATAGTTGGAAGAAAGATAGACTCATCATGCTAAGCCCTTATTAATCAATCAAAGGGATGCTCCATCTCAGTTGAAAGATTTCACATTTAACTGTGTGCCTTGACTTCCCCGCATATGACAATGGAGTAGTGGGATGCTCAACTCTTTACTCCACCAGTGCGAGCAACAGGTTAAAGAAGAAAGCCCCTTATTTTTTGCTGTATCAAGCCCTGTGACAAAGCAGAGATGAGATTTCATTCAGTACTGACTTTGTATGCTCCATTTATTACCCAACCATATGCATAAAGCATTTTTTTTGTGTACCACAGAACTTAGTTTTGATAAGGTGGAGTTTGTTTTTTTTTAAATACCTGCCAGCAGGAAACTCAGAGTTCAACCTTCTTCAAGCTATTGTGTGATTGACGTATTTATTTTATGCTCTTTCTTGCATGACCCCAGGCAGCTACCGCATCTGCCTTGTGGTTTCCTACATACTCATCTGCTTGTGAAATGGCGATCACTGGGGAACACTGCATGCTAATAGCTCCATTTTGCAGACAGCGTTAAGCATATCAAGGAGAAAAAAGATTTGTCCAGAAGAATAAATCTGTCAGTTCCTCTGAAGTCCAAATAATTCGCTGGAGGCCTCCTAATGCAGGCGACGTGCAAGGAGAGAGCTTCCGTCTGTCTGAGCACAACCCAAACTTCTGGACAAGAGTTGGAGGACCACCACTACCAGCGAGGAGAAAGCACTGGAGTACTGTCTTCCCAACCACGCGAACAATTGCTGAATAAATACTTCCAGTGAATAGTCAAGTGGCACTGAGCAGAACTGAGCGCAAAATTGGGCCGGGCTGGTTCTGTTCTTAAAACTGCATTAACCCATGGGCTATGGCTGAAAGGCGAGTGAATTTGGCTCATAGTTTCCCATTTGTGCAACCTCTGCCTTTGGGTATTTTGAAGCGAAGAGAGACCTTTTCATTCCCTTGTTGCATTTTTCAGGCATGGATCTATCAAGCCAAATGGAGGTGGTGTGCTTGGATATGTCTTAGAGTACATGATGTGAATCGTGTAAGGGACCAGCAAGCTCGATCTGCTCGTTTAAATGGTCCAGCATCTGTTATGTTGGAGACTTGGATAAACTGGATATTTTAGCGCCTGTCTCTGGCAACAATTCTCTTGCTGGAAATACCAACATCCGTATGCAGTTCTCCCTGTGGCTTCCTAATTTGAGGTTTGGGAGGGTCACGTTCCACCTTTTTCCTGTCTTTCGACTCCTGCAAGCTCAACTGTAAATTAGGTTGGGCTGTGGTCACAGCCTGCTTCCATGTTGCCACCATGTGATTTATTAACACTTTTTTTTTTTTGTCTAGCATAGTGCAATCGTTGCATTAGGCAGGACTTTTGGGAGGGTACTGGGCTGGAGAAATCGGTTCTGACGTTGTTTCCTTAATGGATGAACAATTGGCAGAAAAGCTTTACTCATCAAAGATTCATGCCCTTTTGCTGGTGGAAAAAATGTTTCTAATGCCAGGCAGGAACTGGCTCCATCTTTTTATCCTGTCGATCCTTTGTGTTACTCCCGGGGCTACTGGCCACAGCCAGCAAATGCTTTGGGAAATGCCCCCTGCGATATGAGCCAGATAATTGAAAGTTCATCTGTCTTTCAGGCCTGGGTTGATGGTGCTAGCAGTCCTTGAACTTTCAGCATCTAATGGAGATCATTTGGAGCTAGAATGTCGATGGAGATGATGGAAGAGCCTTTGCTTGAATAATTCAGGCAGAGTCTGAATGAAGACCAGTGGGGAACAACCCTGTGTTACTGGAAATCGCAGGCCATGTGCATGTGGTTGCTGGGCAGCTGTGCCTGTCAGGGAGATGGGGCCCAGGGCCACCTCACTTCAGTGACCAAAGCTCACAGTTCGATCTGTCTTTGTCTTGTCTTTGTCGTGAGTTTCTTAATACACCACCACCAGTTTGGTATTAAATGCGACGAGAAAATTCAAAAGATTTGCATCCCTTAGGAAGTTGGGAGCTACTGCTTGTTCTTTGCTTTAGAGCCATTGCTTTTCATTTTATTTGCCTTTTCTGATAGTTGCAGCATGGTTGGTACTGGAGTAGGTCCAAGGTGAGTCTCCTCTTGAGCTTGTAGACTTAAACAGCAGACCCACATCCTACCCCTGTGCTTCCTTGCCTGTTTTTGGATCAGAAGGAACAAAAAGTCCTTGTGTATCCCTGCAAAATACCTGTGATATTCTCTTAGTGGATTTGAAGCATTAATAACCTGATGGCTGAAGATTGATTTTTACCAGGTCTATAAAAAAATTGGAAATATGGCTTTCTATATGCTATATTTAGAAATTCCATCAGTCCACTGAAATTGAGCTGAGGTGCTGTAGATAATTTGGGTATTTCCTGTGACAAAGAAACCTGGATTGTTTGGACAGGCGTCCTGCAGGCAGACAGTTGACAGCCGCGCGTTTGGCTCTGGGTTTGTAAGTCAGGCTTTGCTTTCCCATTACCCTGTGCTTTGTGTAGGCAATACTGGCTGTATTGTCAGTATGAACAATAAGCAGGCCATAAGCAGGTGTCTTATACCTAATATGCCTTGATGTAATTAGTGGTAATTATGAACCATGACTGCCGTAGCTATTAATTGAAATATTAGGTATCCTTTCCTCACCAGCTGTTTCTTGCTCAAAAAAACGTAGATGCTCTGAGATGCACTGAAGAGCTTGGGGCCCAAAGGCAGAACTATGGCCTGCTGTAGACCATTCATCCCCTAAAACATCTACCTCAAAAATACAATCTTCTACTTAGTGATTTTGATGTCAAAGCCCACAAAGATGTCAGATGCCTTTTCAGTGACTGTGCAGATAACCTTCCTGCTGTGGGTTTTGTTGCACAAGCAATTATACTCTTGCAGGGAGGAGAAATGGTTTGGAAAGTTTTTTTGGGGGAGGTAAAAATTAATGTAAAATCCAATTTATTATTTTTTTTTCCCCCTCTTTACCATGCATTTATCTCCCCTCATTATTCCTTCAAGTCCAAGATATTTGTTATGGTCTGAACAGAGTAGGGAGAGAAAAAAATTGCTTCTGATAGCTAGGTGGTCAGCAGCCCGTAGAGCATCTTGACTGTCTGCCAAGGTTCCCTTCCACCATGTAACAAGAATTAGATTGAAGAGCTGCTTTTAAGCTTCTGAAGTGGAAAAGAAAAAAAGCCTGTGGCAACCTGCATGCCCAAGCTGGCTGCTCGGACTCTCTGCAAGGCTCTTTCATTTGAGGAAAGTACCTTGGAGGGTGTCCATGTATCGAGCTGTTAATGCCTGGATGGGTTTCACCTCCCTGCTTCTCTCCTGCTGCTTCCACTGATATTTTTATTAAGGACAAGATACCTAATGAGGGTTTCTTTTGACTGTTTTAATGCTTACCTGGGAAGGGCTGCTGGATGCAAAGGCTTGAGCTGTTCTCTGGAAAGGCTAGATATTGAGTCCTACTATCCCTTGCCCTGGTGCTCCAGCTTCTACTCTTGTATGTCGAGGATATTATTGGCCTGTCTGCCGGGTTACCTTATGCCTTAAGGAGCTTTGTGCAGACCACAGCTTACTGTGGGTTAATTGGGATGGACAGGGAGCGGTACCCTCCGATGGATGTGACAACCTGTGGCCATTCCACAAGGTTGTTCTGGGACAGTTGGGCTGATACCCACCACTGTTCAGATCATGGCTTTGTCTTTCCTCACGTCCAGTAAGATATGAGAATAAATTAATGCCATAGGAGAAACAGCCCATGGGGAGACAACTTTATTCCCATTAATCATCATGGAGAGGGCTAATGAAAGACCAGCCAGATAAATTGTCTGGTTCAGCTTTCTAAAAGGTGAGAGAGAAGATGGTATACTAGGATCTGAGCTGCCGGGGTGGGATGTTGCTGTGATCCCCTCCTCTCCTTTCCCTCCCTCTTGTTTGCATAGCTTCATGGGTTGGGTTCTCCTCCTGCATCTCTGATTCACAGCAAGGGGCTCAACTCTTGGGAAAGTGCCGTTGCCTGCCTGTCTTGGATTATCCATGACTTGGAGGTGGGGTTTATAGGTTGCAACACAGTGCCTAGTTGATGAAAACCAGCATAAAGTGGAAATACTTGATCTGCTTTCCCACCCCACTCTGTGCAGGGAGAAGGTGGCACATCCACAAAACACTGGTGCAGGCAGAGCCCTGCAGCTGTCCGTCTCTGCAATTGCACCCTTTCTCCCTTAGCTGCAAAAATCAACGTTTACACCCAGGGAGGCCAGCCCTGCTCTTACTGAGCTGTTTGTCAAGCTCTGGTGCTCACAGCGTATTTGGCTCCTCTATAAAGAAGTCTGGTTTTATGCCTATAAAAGCAACTTTGTGAGCAGTTAATTTTTTTTTTTAAACTTGTGGACAGTTGAGGAAGTGAGTAATGAATATATATATGTATTAGTCCTCTGGACATTTTAAATCTGTGGTAGTGTGGGGGAGAGCTCAAACTCTGTTGTTACTTGTCACAGAGGGTGGATTGTGACTTGACCTATGTCAAGGAAAGACATTCCTTTGCTCCGTGAGAAAGCTGGTGAAGGATCGTTGAATACAGGCTTTATACCTTGGTACGATGCAGGTTGTGCCTAATTTTGGGCTGAAGCAAATGGCTGCCTTAGCCTCTTCCATAACAGAAGAGAGGTTGTGTGTGGTTTTGATAAGTGTATCTTTTGGGATGGTATTGCTGACACTGTAAGCAGTGCCTGTGTCATGGTCTATTCCTGTCCTTGGAAATATTTTTTTATTAGCATCTATCCTAGATGTGAAGCCAAAAGCCATGTTGTTTGTTGTCTATGAAATCCCAGGCTACAAGACAGTGATGCTTTGGGAATTCTTTCCCTGCATACTTCCCAGAACTGTTTTTTCTATGCACGGTATCTGTCTGGTCCATCTGTCTCCTGGCCAGAACAGTGGCTTTATCTCCAACTTGCTAAATATCTATGTTGGGTTGTGCAAAGAGATTGTGTGAAAGCAGGTTCCTCGTGCATAACGTCCAGTGTCACGTAGGAGATCTGCAAGATTAGCATTTTTGCCTGGCATGTTTTACAACCGAAGAGCAGTAAACCAGGAAAAATCTTGAACTTTGACTGTCTGGGTTATTTTCAGTGTGAGCTCTTTTGAACTTTCAGCAAATGTCCTCTTCAGGTTAGCTTCTTAAAAGAGAGTGGAAAGTCAGGCTGGCTGTGATGCTGCTTTGAAAAAAAACTCTTGAGTACAGCAAGGCACAGAAACAGTGGTATGGCAGACTTGCTATTTCTGTAATACCTTTCATTGGAGGACTTGAAGTGCTTTAATCAATGTGCAGCTCTTGATAAGAAGGATAATTATTCCTGTTTTTATAGAGTGAGAATGAAAGATTAAAATGCCTTTTCTGAAATTACAAACAATTTTATGGCAAGGAAATGAACTGAGCTTTCTCTCCAAAGAGCATCCTCCCAACATGCTTTGGCTGTCTCCAGGGGTGCCCACTGGGCATCCCAGCAGAAGTATTAAGTTTGCTCTGATTCACGAAAGGTGAATCAGCAATGTCCCTCCCCTGGGGGCTCTATACCTCATCTCGCTTGCGATGTCCTCTGCTCATTGCGTGTCTTTGAGCTTTTGCTGGAGATGGTCGTACAGTAAATGAGGAGAAGAAAAATAGATTTAATTGGGCAGTACCATTATTTTGGGATTTGAACAGTCATGTGCTGGCCTGCCTTTGGAAAGCACTAGGAGACAAAGCAGTTGCAATGCCTTTTTCAACACCTGCATAGAGCAATTGGGCTCTTGCTCCTGCTTAAAACAGGATGGAAATGACTTACTTCTCTTGTCTGCAAGTTGGCCGCTTGCATTTTAGTCATGGTGATGGGTAGTGAAAGGAAATAGCTGCAGGGGAATCTTGTGGCTTCCCTCTAGACAAGCGTGGCAGAATTGTTGTTATATAATTTGAATTTGCTATGCCAGAATTATAAACATCACAGAAAACACCCGATTGCAACAACAGTGATGTGTGATTTGTCAGAGCTGCTGGAAAGTGGAAAGGGGACCTTGTGTAAGTCAGATATTCAGCTTCTTTGCTGCAGCTTTTATTAGCCAATAATTTTTGCTTACTGTCATCATCATTTTTGTGCCTTCCAGACAGTGATTTCTGAATAACACAAGCATTTAGATATCTACTGCTTTATAGCTTCCGTTGCTGCTGCCCTCAACTGGGGTCCAGGGGACCCATCAGGCAGGATAGCTGGATAAGTCTGCCCTTGCAAATGCCATTTTTAAGCTGTTGTTGCCTCTTAGTCGTGACCCTGATGGAAAGAGAAGAGCTTATGTGGACTTCCACATGGGGAAATGTTCTGGCTTGCCTTTTGGCACCGCTTTTGTTGATGCTCCTGGTTTGGCTTCCTTCTTCTGCATCTGCTGGTGCGGGCATGGTCCTTTCCGCAGGTGGACCAAAATGACCACTCTGAGACAAGCCTGGCTTTGGGAATGGCAGATTTCATGTGCATTAGCCCGTCACCTTGTCTGGAGATACCACATGTTGGTATCTGTTGTTCGCATGAAGCGGGGAACCAAGCAGGATTTTCCTAGACCGAAATGGAATCTAATTGGGGGTGTAATACAGGAGTCCTTTCAGATTGCCACTGCCTGGGTGGACTTCCCAGTCATTCTGTGAACTGCTGGTCCTGCTTTCTGTGCATCTCTCCTTTGTCTCCTTCTCCTTTCAAGTTGAAGGCTATTTATCTTTACTTTTGAGGGAAGGTGGAAGACCTCATATTGATAACAAGAATAGCACCCATTGCCTCTTTTACTGTCACGTTTTTGTCTTCCAGCACTGGCTGGTGATGCTCTCACCCTTTCAACCAGCAAAGAAATCCTTGGGGTTTTTTTTGTGCCAAACATCACGACAAAGTGGCATGTTTAGTGTTGGTTTGCAGACATTTGCTGCTAAGAGTGAGATGCAGCAAGGGAAATAAATTGTCCAAGGAATCAGCTTACTGGCTGTTTCTTCTTCCAGTCCGGACCTTCGCCCTTGAACCCATTTGACATCTGTACCAGACTATTTGGGATAGGACTATTTGCTTTGAACCAGAGCATTTTACAACAGAATTCCTGTAAACACTCCTGCAATACAGTAATTCTCTTTAAATAGGGATAAATATTCAGTACTTATCCTATCTGCCATTCTTCCTAATGAAAGCTGTGCTTATTAAACTCATAAACACCGAAGAGCAAAGAGCTGGAGGAACATCAGAGCCTGGGATTAGACTGAGCTGGACAAACTGCAAAAGCAGTCTGGGGTCAGCACAGAAATAGGATCAACAAAGGCTAATGCAGAGCTTTTTTCCTCTGGCGTAAGTGATCTGTTGAGATGCAGGGTGGTTGGGCCACAGCTTTGCTGAAGGTGTTTGGGGTTTTTAATGACTACATCCTTTTCTAGGCCTGCTGTAGGACCCATCTAGCCAAATGTCCTATTTCTAACTGGGGCCAGAAGCAGACAGGTAAGGAAAGACCTTCCAAAACCCCCAGGATGTGCACAAAATGATCCTTCTCCTGGAAATCAGTTTTTCTGAGATTTCTTGAGTAAGGGGTGGTACTGAGGCCATTAAATTTAATAACCTTCATTGGCTTTATTCTTAGTTAACTTACATAGTCCTTTTTTTATTAAACCTATTTTTAATCTGAAAGCCCATCGCCCCAGGATGTTGGTGCTTTAATTAAAGTGAACCATAAGCTGAATGCAAGTCAACAACATTATGTGCCTGCGAAAAGGACTATCGTGAGACTGGAATGTGTTAGCAGGAATAATATCCTCAGGAGGCGTCAGGCATGCGGTCCTCCTGCTGCTTGATGCTGATGAGAGCTCAGCAGGGATGCTGTGCCCAGCAAGGTGCTCCACTTCAGGCAAGGCTTGGACCTTATCCAGTTGGTCTGGGCAAGAGCAACGGACCGCATTATTTATTTATTTTTTTTTTTCTAGATGAGCCTCATCAGTAGAGACTGAAAGAGCTGGACCTACTTAGACTAGAAAAGATAGCTGCCTCCCTTTACCCTCCAAATATGCAAATTATTTGTTAAAGAGGAGGAAATAGTGCCTCATTAGTGTCAGTAATAGGTTTGTGATACTCGAATCCTTCCATTTAGTATGGCCAGAAACACTGGGTATCTCTGGTTATGTTGTTTGCAAAAGACCCAGTAGATTAAAAACACATTGTTGGGAGCTGCGAAAGTAAATCATGCTGTGGGGGGTAGATTGGGGAACCCCTATCACTCTGTGCTGTTTTCTCGTGAATCAGAGGCTCCCAGGGGATTTTTTATTTACCTCTGTGCTGAATGAAAGCAGGAGGATGTAATTGCAGGAGGCAGAGCTGGTCCAGGACATTATTATTACTGCAGAAAGTCCCCTGGGGCCACTAATAGCCAGAAACAGCCCTGGCTCCAGCTGTGCACCGTCTCTGGAATGGCGCGGGAATTCCCGTTGCAGTGCCGTCGAGAGTTGCCAACATTTTTTGTGACGGATGCGGCTGCTGGGATACGGTGAGGTGTTGCCTCTGTTCAGTGAAGTACACCTAGAGAGAAACGGGTCCTCTGTAATGGCAGAGTGTGGGGGGAAAGAAGGGCGGGCGAGTATGTGTTATCCTTTAGTTTGGATACCTTTATCCCTTTGCTTGCTACCTGGGCAAGCAAAACTGCCTGATTGCTCCTCAACTTTGCAAGGCTGCAAGCCCTGAAGCCTGCAGGGAATTAGCAGTCCTGCCTGACTCACCTTTCTGGTTGTGTTTTTGGAGGCTGGGAGCCGAGGTGTTTTACAAAGTGTAATAATGTTATTTTTAGAGATCTGGCTCTCTTTTTGTTGCATCTGTTGATCTACAGTTCAATTACGGCGGTCCCAGCAGGAACGCATATTTCAATAATATGTTCTCTGCCACTTTCTTTGACCTGCTAAATTGAATTGTAAATGGAGCATGTCACAGCTCAGAAATCTCATTCATTGCCTTCTCTAACAAAGTGTGCAGAGAGCTATTAGCCTGGTCTTTACAATAATCAAATAAGATATGTCTGAGATGTGCAATGACTTACTTTAGGAAGCATCTGGTTAGCCATTGAAGCCTCAGCAGCCAGAACGGCAGGAATATTTTTTTCCTTCTTACTTCAGACCCATTGTCTGTTAGATCCAATTTCTTCCTCCCGCCC
>JANXJC010000026.1:24741329-24751753 GCA_027564655.1 Leptodon cayanensis | reverse complement strand
GTGCATCCCTTTAAGGGGCTTCACTCGTGCCCCTGAGACACCACTCGAGGGCAGACACGCTTCAAAGTCAAATGCCTCTTGGTTGCGTTGACAGATGTATCCTTCCAATTAGTCCATCTCCTGCCTGGAGAAGGCTGTAGCAAATGGAAAAAAGCCCCGTACCTTATGAGATTTGAATTACTAAACAAAGATGGGGAGAAGAGAGAAAGTTGAGGATGAAGAGTAAAAAGCAAGAGCTGGAGAATGTGTTCAAATTGAGTTTTGCACCAGATGTTCGTGGCCTTGATTGTTAGATGGAGAGATAATGAAGCCTTTGGACAGGTTACAAAGTACTATGAGAGCCGACGGATGCACTGTGGAGTCCTGCAGACTGCTGCCTGCGCTCTCTTGGATTCACAAGTCTTAAATCCAACAGAGGGATGAAAGACTCATCCCTCTGCAGCCTGTTTAAGGTGAAGGAATTGAAGCCCAGGCACCTTGATTCTGTTCCTGATGTACGTAAGGTCTGGTAGGTCAACATCTGCTAGTCAAAGATATTGATTTGCTCACTTAAATGCTTCAACTCCTTGGAGCGCAAGGTACTTTCCCTTTGTTACATCCCTCTGCAATATGAGATTCAGCTATTGGATGTACTTTTGGCAGTGAAGGCTGATTGCATCCCGGACTGTAATAGTGACAGTGCAGCCAGCAGCTTGAGGGATGTGGGTTTTCCTCTCTACTGACACTTGAGAGACCGCATCTGAGCACTGAGTCTGGTTTGGGGCTCCCGAAAACCAAGGCAGGCAATAACAGAGAGAAGCGAGCCCAGTGGGGCCACCGAACTGGTTGGAGCTGGAGCCTGGGACATACGAGGAGAGGCTTGAGAGCTGGGGTTGTGCAGTAGGAGAAGGGAAGGGGGGGATCTTACTGCTCTCTGCAACTATCGAAGGGGTGGCTGTAGAGAAGAAGATGGCTCTTGGCACGAGGCAATGGACACAAGCTGCATCAAGGGAAATTCCACTCAGACAGTAGGAAAGTTTATCCCCATGAGGGTGGTCAAACCCTGGAGCAGGACCCAGAGGAAGGTGGCAATTTCCATCCTGGGAGACATTCAAACCTTGCTGGGACATTGCCCTGACCTCAGCTGGCCTTGCTTTGAGTGGGTGTTTAGAGCACAGCCTGCCAGAGGCCCCTTGCTGCCTCATTTATTTTATCTTTAAATGGTTATTGGGGTCTGCATTTGATCTCTGAGACTGATCAGAGCTAATGAGCTCGAAATCAACTGGGGTGCAAAACTGTTCGTATTTATAGTACACAAGTCACTGTTTTAAGGACTATGCATTCACATACCATGAGTTATTAATGAAATTTTGTAATTTCACTGTAGGAATTGAAGTATTGTGCACACTGACAAAATGCTCTAGCTGATATTTGTTCTTGCTTATCCTCAGTTCCCAGTTCTAATGGGTGCAGCTGGGAGATGTAGTCATCGTTCATCTTCAGAGATGATTTAATAACTTGCTTGAAGAAGATTTTCTTTTGTTTGTTCTAATGAGGTCCAATTGGGTAATCCGGAAATGAAGCATCATGCCATCAATTTTTCTTTTGTATTCACTGGATAAATGTTAGCTTGCCTCCTTTCCACTCTAAGCTAATACTGATAAATGCCTGCAGGAAATTGATTCTTGAAAACGTCAGAAAATGCTGTGGTGAAGACTCACTAGTAAACTCTTCATTGTATCCGGGAGTGAATTTAAACAACCTGAAAACACACTTGAGTAATGGCGGTGCACCAGTTTGAGTCCAGCTCTTGTATTTGCTCTTGAGGTAGACAACAACATCCATTCATTTGCTGAAGGCAGGTGTCCGGGCTGGTGGATATTTAGGGACACAAGGGTGGTGTGCACTGCAGGAAGATAAAATACCTTTTCTGTCTTACTGAATTTGCAGGTCTCAGGGCCTGGTTGTGTTGGATGTCTCTGTCAATGCTGTCTGAATGTAAAGCCTTCAGCACGGAGATTTACAGTGTCTTGTGGGAAAATGATAAATATCTTGTGGCGGGGAGATGGAGATGAGATTCATCCATAGGTCGCCTAGCTGCTCTGGTTAATGTAGCTTAGCTCTTCTGAAAGCTCTGCATTTAAACTGGTTGGTGCTTTCTTCTGGGGTGAAGGCTTGAGTTTAAAAGGAGTGATGGGGCCAAGAACAGAGGGGGAATTCAGGGAGACCTCACCATAGCCTAGGGGAAGCCTCTGGACATCTGATCTGTGTGGAGCTATGGAGGTATTACCGTAATTTTTTTGAAGTTACTGCTCGCTCTAGTGGTTTTGAAGTACTTCTAACAAAATCGAGTAACCCTGGTTTGTTCCTGGATGATATTTACTTACAATTCTAAGGATCTGACCAGGGTGTATTAAATCAACCAAGCAGTCTAAAATAGCCGTTGTCTAGAGATCCTAGTGCTGGCAGGGTAGAACTGATGTAGGATGGTTTTCCTCAACTATGGACGTGACCTGTGGTGGGGGGAAGACTGGAGCCAACAGAGCATGGACCCAAGGTTGAGTTGCATGCAAATAAAAAGCAAATGAGATTGGTGGTTAGGGTTCCAATAGGCTGGCATTCAAGAAGCTGAGGTCTGTCCCTGTGACCTGCCTGTCCTCAGCATATCACATCACCTCTCCAGACTTCTGGGTTTTCCCCTTTGACTTTTTCAAATTGCCCAGTTTGCAGCTGTAGTTGTTCCAGTAGCATGGGTGGAACTGGAGAAGGATGCCCACGTTTTTGTGTTTGGTTTTTTTTTGTTGTTTTTTTTTTGTGTATATGTGTGGTCAGATCCACATGCTGTTGTTCTCCATCTGCTTGTGCGTGTCCTGACCGATGTGCTGTCAGACTTGGGAGGGCTCAGTCTCTCTCCGGTTTCCTCTGAGCAGAAATTCCAGCCTCAAGCTGAGATGCCCTTCAGCAAGAAATTGCTTTAAAATATTATATTTCCTATAAAAGGCTTCTGTTTTTCACAACCGGAATTTTTCTGACCAAAAAAAAAAGAGGGGGGAAGACATTGTCAAAAAGCTTCTTCCTGCTCTAGTTTGATTTTTATTTACTTATTTAATTATTTTTAATGAATGAACAGGAGGTTTACTGTGTTCAGGAGACAGAGAATGGGTAGGGTCCGTCACGAAGACCGAAAGCCATGAATTCCCAGAGGCACTTTGACTTGAACGAGAGCCCTCTTCATGTCAGATGACTGGCAGTTCCAGAAACCAGTCTGTCCCTCTGACTGCTCCTTCATTTCTAGCTGGGGAGCACAAGCTATGCTGGGACATCTGCCACCTTGCATGGTTTGCCATGGTCCTGGCTCGAAAGTTGGTATTTGCAGAGATGCTGGAAGTTGAGACTGTTAGTACCCTTTGTACACAAAGTTATCGTGAAAATCCTCTCCGGTCATGGGGACTGGAGGTGGAACGTGTTTCTATTAATGTTGGCAGAAAGAGATCCATGGGTTGGATGGTGGGGAGATATTCACACCGTCTAGTTGTAGGTGTTGAAAGTGAGAAGATGGTTTCAGAGGCTCTTTATATAGCCAACAAAGAGGGCCGGCTTCCTCCAGAGCAAATTTAGATCACTTAATCAAAACCTTTGTTTGGAGCAAACCTTTGGGTGACTGTACATGGAGACCACTACAGCCTTACATATGTGTAGATAATAATTCTTGTCCAGGGTAGATGGAGATAAATACACTTGCTATTTTTTCAGTGTAGAGCGATTTCTGCATTTTTTCGGTAGCTGGTTATATTTATTAGAAACAGGCTTAATGTCTCCGATCACAGAAACCTCTGACCAGAACACAGATCTTATCAGCAGGTGAAATGGGAAAATAATTTTAACTAACTTGTTAGGTTGGATTACTCTACACAATGTTTATTATAGCTCAGTCTTAATGTGGAGAAGTGAGTCAGATGTTTTTCTGGCTCTGGTTTGCACTGACTTTTTCCAAACATGGGACCATACAGCACTCAGTTTTTGGATTTGGAAAGCCAGCTATTGTAAGAGGAAGGCTGAAAAAAAAAAAGTATTTAAAAGGAGGAAGGGGATCTCTGAACAGTTTTGGCAGAATAAACCTCGGTTCTGCTCGAAGTAGCAATGCGACAAGGAGGGAGTCCGCTCTGCCAATAACATTTAATGACGAGTGATTTCCTGGTGCAGTGTGAAATAGAAATTAACAGCCAAGAGGAATGCAGAATTGAAAGGGAACTCAGTTTATCCACTTTCCTGAAATAATGAATCTAGCAATAAAAGATTTTTTGGTTCAAAGCCAGAGTGCAGGGAAGTGAATTGGAGTTTTTCTATTGATTTTAGTGGGCTCGTCTGATCCTTTTTTGCTGCCCTTCAGCCTCCCTGCCATCACACTGTCTTTCTGTTTGGTAGCAAACGCTACTTGTCTTTCCTGTCTTTGCTCTTCAAATGAAGGTTGGGTCTTTACATAGTGGTCTGTGGTGAAGGGCTTTTTTTTTTTCTTTTTTTTTTTTTTCCCTTTTCTCCCTTGCTCTGTGGTATAGGGTTTTTGGCTTCTCTTTGTGAATGTTAGTGATCTTTCTCGATTTGAAGCCCTCCAGGCTAAGGGAGCTTTAAGTCTGAAGGGAATTAATAGTTGCTTGTTTTCCTCTCTCTCTTCTCTCTCCTTTTTTTTTTTTTTTTAATTTTGCTGTTTGTGCCCCTCTTTTGAAGAACTGTCTTCTGTTTCATTCAATGTTGTTAAAAGACCAAGGCACCTGTAGAGCTGACTCACTTGAATTGTGAATGCAGGTTTATTCTTGCCTTCTTTTAAGCCCCCTTACGCTCTCTGTGAAGGTTTTACATGAGGTGTTGTGAACAAGAAAATTATGGGACCCTACTTGTTCCACTCATCCGACTTAACCTACTGTTTGGAAGAAGTTTGTTTCCTCTGACTGGTCTCAGTGGTGGCTTGATGTAAAGTTGTTAATGTTTCCTGGCTTTTAGTCTTTTAAAGAAAATATCTGTTAATCAGGAAATCTGCTTTGTTGTGCATCTCCTTGCTTCCAAGCAACCACAGCCTCACCCCTATATTTAAGGCCCTTTAGGCGAAATCTTGCTCGCTGTGGTTTCAGCTGCTCTGGGAGAGCTTTGGGGACCTACTGCCACAGAGGGTTTGATGTGAGCGTCGGCGTAATCCTCACAGTTGGATGCGAATCAAAAGGGGGACTGTAAAAAAAGGTCTGTTTCCGTTTGTGAGCGGCCATGATTAGCTATACTGGTATAAACTGGGGCAAGCTCACAGCAGTGGCATTGACTTCCTTCACCGGAAAGCTTCCAGGGATGTACAAGTTGGAAGGGACCCAACTTCTCCCACGTTGATTGATTGCTGGACTGTTGTTTGCTATGAGCTAATCCGTGTAGGAACGGAGCCCTAATCCATCCAGCCCTGGCATTTCCTCTTACCCATTCACAGATCAAAGCAGGCTTCTCTCCTTCCAGTTCGTTTTGAAACTTGACATTGCTTCTGGGTGCCGGAGAGGATGCTGGAGGCGGTGGGTTTGCTTTTGAGGGGCTCCTGCGGTTTTATCCCAAGGTCAGGAGATGTAGGTGCATCTCAAGGGCGCAAGTCTGGCTGCTCACTTGGGATGAGCTGATATTGCTCTCCAGCAACAGCCGGAGGGGAGGGCATTTCAGGACTGGAGTCCACTGGGGTGACTCCAGGAACTTCAGTGAAGCAAAATGTTTATGCTCTGCTTCATCCCTAGGCTGCCAGCAAATCAACCGGCTCTAGCCTTGGGTTTTCTTGGCTTTAATGGAGCAGACCTTGCGCTAGCAGTGTACTGTCCCTTCTGAAAATGCAGCATCCTCCTCCAGCCAGGCGCAAAGAAAGGGCGAGGGGGGCAGCTTAGCTCATTTCACAGCATTTCAGTGACCTTTGGGGGTATATGTAGAAGTAAATAGGCAATTTAATGTGGTCTTGCATGTTGTACCTTTGTTTTGTCTGTATGCTCCAGGCAGGGCTTGGGACATATTTTCTGATAGACCCAGCTTAATTATAAAAATATTTAAACCTCAGGAAGAGGGACACCTGTAAATGCAGTGACAGCCACTTCTGATCCAATGGAGTCTCACCCTGGCCAATCTTGATTTTAACATCTTAAATGTTCCTTCTCTGTTTGAAGTCCAGATTGCATTCTATCTAGAGTCTGATGCTGTGCTGATCTGCTTTTTGGGAAGATAACCAACAATTTGCTGTTCTAAAGGCTTGATAAGGGCTCATCAAATAACTTGTCAAATGGATATGGTTCTGGCTTCTCTGGAACGGCACAGCGTTGAGTTGTGTCCACCCCATAATTCAGCAGGGAATAGCTGTGGCAGACAAATGTGCATTAGCTCTGCACGTGGCTAGTTTTGGCAGGCGACCACTTTCTAGTGACAGCCAGGGAACATCCTCTAAATAAACTTTTTAAAAAGCATGGATTTGTCGGTTGAAGAATTTCTTTGGTTCACAAATGGTATCACATGAAGAGATGTCTTCCAGTGTATGTGCGATCAGCTAGAATGTAGAAACGGATGAGAAACCTCATCGCTTCTAATATAGCAAGGCTGACTAAATTGAAATAGTCCCTGTAGGAGGGGTAAGTGGGAGTGTGTGTATGTAGGTGAACTTCATAATATCTCCTATAGATCTTACAAGAAATAAAATAATCTTCCTGAGCTGCTCTGCTTTCCTGCACCACCTGTGCCAGGTGGTAAATAACGCTGTGGCCTTCGTCTGGGTTGGAGAGTTGCAGCAAAAGTGGCTGACACAGACTTCAGTTAGCCAAAACTAATCCCCAAATTGGAAAATCTCTGAAAATATGAATTTCAGGCCTGTTTCAAACAAGTAGGGTTAAAATTTGCAGCACAATAGCAGGTAAAATGTGTGAGCCAACGTCACAGTTGAATCACAAACCGGTTCTTTCTGTGGCCAGTTCCTTTAATTTGTTTTTTTTTTTCTTTTTTCTTTTTTTTTTTTCCATCATCCCTTACTTTGGAGTTGGTTATGCACCCTGACAGGGTGGGGATTGGGAGTGCACAAAAGTGGTGGAGAATGGGGATGAAATGTTGATTTTTTTTTTTTGTTGTTGTTTTGTTTTTCTTAAGGATTCTCTAATTTTAAAAAATTAGAAAATCACTGACAAACTGCAACTTGCTAACATGTCTGTCTTCATTTGTTTCCTTTTGGGGGCTCTTCTGATTATGTCTGTAGCTACTCTTGGAGTAAGAAATCTTACTCCCGTTCCTAGAAGTGGCTGCACAATAGACCTGAGGTCACAAGCACAGCGGTACATGTAAGTTGCTTGTATTTGGAAGTGCTTCTGCAGTGCAAAATCTTCAACCTGTGCCCGATCCTTTAAAATATTCTCACTTTGAAGTCACTTTTCTGATTTTAATTGATACCCTCTCTATCCTTCTTTGGGCTGTGGCCATCTCACTAGGTGTGCTCTGCAAAGACTTTGTCTGTCTACCAGTTGGCTTTTTTTGAGGTTAACAGAGTGCATGGTACGTGTCTTCTCTGGCCATTTAGCTGGAGGAAAAAGGTGACTCTTCATTTATTGTTTTCCTTTAAAATTAAATGTCGGTATAATGAGGATAATACTGTTTTGTGCCATTCTGTAAGACATCACGGCTACCTCCGCATTAGCGAGTAGTGTGGGTCGAGTGAAGAGGTTTGTGGAAGGACATAGTTGGTGCTGAGATCCTGACATCCATGGTCCCAGCATTTTGGAGGCGACGGTGTGGTCACTTAGGATTAGCTTGAATCTGGTCCTGTGGACTGAGTGCCCACTGGTAGTTGAGGTGCATTGGGTTCACTCCTGGAGCACATCTGCTGGTTTAGCTTCACCCAAAGCCCTTTAGTGATGTGAACCAGAACACAGAAAGCAGGACAAAATGGTGAGCTACTTCCAAAATGCATCCTGATAGCAGTGAAGGTGCTAATGCAGATGTGCTTGGTCAGGTTCATTTGCAGGACAATACTGCGTCCTGTGTGACCTGGGCATGTTTAAGCTTAGTACAAGTAATTAGTAACTAGTGAGCATGTCCATCTTATCCCAGTGTGAAGAGGGAGAAACTGAAAGAGGAGAGGGGGGAAGGGAAAGTTTTCTAGAAGTACTGCCAAAAATGTCAGTGCTGACATTCTTATAACATCTCATGGAGCTGAAAATATGGATGGTTTTTCAAGCACCTTCAAACTTGCTAGTGGTTCTGCCTGAATTTCTGTAGGTGAAGTGGCATGGTTTCCTCCACCTACTTGTGGCTGTGATTGAGTGATCGGGATGATGTGATTTTAAGTCTTTATTTTTGGCAGTAGAGGCTTGAAGCTGTTGCACGTTGCAGACTTCACCTTGCTTTAAAGCATGTGGGAGCTTGCAAAGCAGGGGCCTGTAAAGCTCTTCTGATGAGGGGCTAGTGGAGGGAGGTTTTACAGGACCCGGGCTAAATCCGATATATCGTGCGTGTAGGTTCAGATTCTGGTTTGGTTTGTGCTGAATAGCATCAGTGGTGCTGGGAAGATGTTCCCTGTTCTTCTGAAAGCCCACCCAGAACTGCGCTTGAACTCACTGAAGTATGTCAACCCTTGAAGAATTTGGCTGGGTTTTCACAAAATCAGTCAGGCAAATATATCTGGCATGTGCACCATCAAGGACAGACCAAAAGTAGATTTTGAAGAGCTTGACACAAGCTATGCTACTTGCATGTAAATGAGGGGGTGGGGGGGAAATATATACATATATGAAAAAAAAAAAAAAAAGCCCAGACATGCTCTGAAATGTTTTCCTTGGCTTGCTTATCAAATCACTGTCATTAGTGCATGAATACTGGTCAAGCTTATCCCATAATGACCTTTAAAGAGCTGGAGGATTTTTTTCCTTTGTACCAGTGTTGGTCCTCAGCACTTGAGATACTTTAAACCTCACTTGCCTTGCAAAAACCTGTCCAGTTAACTGATTCAGCAGTGTTGCTGATAGGTGCAAGGGGGTGTTAGACCCAAATGGAGAGGGGAAAAAAAAGCCCAGCAAACAATAAGGAAAATGAGGTTTGAAAGCTTGGAGGTCTGCAAACCAGAAGGCATGCAGGAGAAAATAGTCATAGTCTGCTGAAAGGGTTAGCAATTGCTTCCTCCTAGGGAATTTTGGTGGGGTGGAGCGAAGGTGTGAGTGGGTTTTGGTTTGGGTGTTTATGTAATCCACATGTTCCATGGGTGGATTTTAATCTGAAGCTTCTTGGCTGGAAAGGGTTGCTTTGGCTGTGCAGCGGTGGTCAGTATGGAGGAGGTTCATCGTGGAGAGATGTTGCAGCCTTCCTGCTGCATTCGGGACTGGGGAAGGCTGGTGTTGGCTGTGGAGCCGATGTAGACGCTGTGGCCGGCATCCTGATGCTAAAGGTGGGGTGTTTGGGGGGAAAAAACCCATTCCAGCCTTAGCGCTTTCCCTCCAGGAGCTCACCTGTGCATATAGGTGCAGATCTGTGCATGAGGTGGAGAGACTATGCTCTCCAAGCTCATGGCAGAGCAGTTTGGCCATGTGGTTTTGAACGTACTCAGTAGTTGTACCGTAGAAGTCCCTCTGTACCTCTTCATGATCCCTTTTGCCCCGTATATCTGGAGCAAAAGGCCCCTGATGGGACTTAGGCATCTGCTGCTACTGAGGTTTGAAAGAAGTTGGCTAACAAACTTGAGCTGCGTTAAAAAAATGTTTTAACCATAACCCCAGCCAAGAATTAGGAATTTCTAGCAGAAAACATCTGTTTTTTTTTTTTTGGCGTAGCAAAAGTTAAATAATTCCAACCCTTTTTATTACTTTCTTTTTCTTTTGGCACTTTTTGTAAGACGGAGCATACAAGGGAGAGCTGTATCACAAGATTGGTATCCAGGGTGATGCATGATGAAAAATAGTCAATACACAGTTAAGTAAATAGCTTCAGCCCTTAAGATGGAAAGGGAAGGCAAAGAATAGTAGTGTTTCTTATATCACCAAATCAGTGTTTATATTGGTTACATTGTTTTGCATAATTGAAAAGCCATGACACAGTTCACTAGAGAAAATGGCATTTTCAAAAGAGATTAATGCTGTGCTCAGGGTCTAGAAGGAATTTATAGTAGTGGAGTTGCTCATACACTTTTTCAATTTTCATCCTTTCTTGCTTATTCTGGGAAGAGAGGATTCATTTGAATATTTTCCATAAAGAATTGAAGTGTTTTTTTCCGAACAGACTGGATGCTAGTTGAAACAGAAAGACGTGTGGACTACTTAATGTCTGCAGAGTAAAACCAACAAGGAGCACGTGAAAATGGTGCTGGTTAGGGACAGTTTTCTTGCAGCATTGTTCTTTACATGGATGTCCTTGTGGTTTAGGATTTTTACCCATGCTGCTGGAGCAGGGCACTGAACAGATGTTTTAGGGAT